>JAJOOS010016608.1:0-26670 GCA_029582725.1 Solanum chiquidenum
CTTGAAATAATATATTAAAAGATAAAAACTATGAAAAAGTATAAGAAATATTTAAAAATTATATCAAAGTAAATATTTTTATGTATAAAATAAAATTTTAAAATTATATATATAATGTCGGGTTGGTTTGGTCTCGGTTGGTTTTTTTTAGTTAAAACCAAACCAACCCAAATATAGTCGGGTTTTTTTTTCAATACCAAACCAAGTCAAACCAACCACTAGTCGGGTTTTTTTTCTCGGTTTGCGATTTGGTTCGGTTTTCGGCTCGATTTTGTACACTCCTAATTTTTATCTTTTAACATATTTTTTAAAGTTTTTTGAGACTTAGAATTTTGAATTGTCCAATAATGGTTATAGTCGATAGATATTAGTAACTCTAATAAAGCTCAATTCGAAATCAGATCAATACTCTGCTAACAAAATAAATTAATTCAATACTAAGAATGACAATAATGTTGAATATTTGTTCTTTAGTTTTTCATCCGTTTAGACGTTTAAAATACATAATTTAATTTTAATTTTTCTTTAATATTTAATCATGTAACTAATACTTATTAGACTTAGTATAGTTTTAAGTAAAAAAAAAAAAAAAGAGTTTGTTAATTATATACCATATTTTGATGGTTGAGTGACGAAGGAGAAGAGAGATAGCATCCCGACTGGCTAGTTTATTTTAGCATGATTTTGTACTTTTAAAATTATGATCATTTTCATTATGACTTTGCAATATTTATTTTATATGATGATTTCATTATTATTTTTATTGAATATTTTAGTGTCATCACTCATCTCATATTTTGTGTTATTTTCTTAAAAACACCTTAGATAGTTGTATTTTGGTTGGACTAAAGAAATATTTGGAGCACAAGTTAATTATATGTTGGTATGCATACTTTGCCGGAAAAATCCAAAAACCTGAAAAAAATCGAGGTTTATTAGTTTGGTTTGATTTAAAAAATTTAAAATTCGACACAATGGTTTGGTTTGGTATTTGAAAAATCCGAACCAACCCGAGTTTGAAAAATCCGAAAAAACCCGAGTTTTATTAGTTTGGTTTGGTTTATAAATTTAAAAATTTTACACAAATAGTTTGGTTTGATATTTAAAAAACCCGAACCAACCCGGTTATGTACACCCCTACTTCAAACTAACCGATATTAAACATTTAACATAATTATTATTTAAAAACTTTAAAAGGAATAGATAAATTCCGCTACTAAAAACATTGCCAACTCGGTAAGTTCTCCGACGCATCAAATATTAGGAATTATTAATATTTAATTCATACATTTTAATTAATTGAAGATTTAATGTTCGTAGTCAAATAATATAAGAAATAAAATTGAAATAACGCAATAACACAAAAATAAAAGAGTTGTGTTGTAATTGCACTTTTTTCCTTGCTCCTGCCTCCTAAGAGTAGGGAAATATGGTTCGTCTAAGGGGATTTGGTGTATGAAATTTAAACTAGATATTAAAATTTTATATATTCAACAGCTATAAAAAAAAATGCATTTAAGATGTTGGTAAATTTTTTATGCAGATTGAATTTCGAAAAAACAAAAAGTAGAATATTAATTGAAACGGTGAATATTAATTACTTCGATCCTTTTGTATGAAATTATCTATCGTAGTTGTCTTAAATTATTTATTGTTTTAGAAGTTTAAGACAATTAATTAGGAAAAAAAAAATTGGCCAGAAAATTTGATCAAAATTATTGGAAAATAACATATTTCACACTATGTTATTTTACCTTTTTGAACATTTTTACCCTTTTAACTTTAATACCTTTTAATTAAAAAATGAAAAAAAAGATCAATTTATTTTAAAATAAAAAAGATATTATAGACTTTTTAAATTTCTGATCAAATTTTTTGGTCATTTAGCATTATCCAATTAATTATTTCTTATTATTTTATTCTTGATACTAATTTTTCTTGAAGACAGTATATAACAAACACCTTAATTATGGAATGATGTTATGATGATCGAATATCAATGAAAAGTAAAATCATTCAAAACCTCTCCATTTACTTCCTCGGTTTATTTTTACTTGTTTACTTTGGAATTTGCGCTCATTGAAAAATAATGATTAATATGAGAATTTTATCATAATATCCGTAGTAATTGATTTTTAGTTTTAGTTGTTGAAAACTTATTTGAGAAATAAGTAACTAATTAATGTTGACTAGGGTAAAACATCTAAAAGATATGTTTTTCTTTTAATATGTTGAAAGTAACAAGTAAAGATGAAAATATATTTTTAATACAGTGGTCAAGTAAAAATGAAGGAGGAAGTAATATTTTATGTAGAGTATAAAAAGAATCATGATACATAATTTGAGACGGAGAAAGTACGGTTGAAGGACAATTAATTGTCTATTAAGTATCAACCATATTGAACTAGAAAGTAGTTTTATAGCTTGTTTGGTCAAGTTATAGCTAGAATGTTTGGATAATCTTCTAAAATCAACTTATTTTGAGAAGTGTATTTTTAAAAAAGTACTTTCGGTGAGGAACAAAAACACTTTTAATATTACCAAAGTTTGGTTAAACTCGCTACTCCATATGTATCTTTTAGTTGTCATAGTTTCCTTTTTAAGAGTCAAACAATATGCATTTTGACTAATATTTTAAGGTGTATTTTTTCATCATAATGATATGAAAAAAGTTGCAATTTATAGTTCCGTATAGTTTTTGAACATATATCGATCGAATGAATATAATCTAATTTAATTTTGAAAATCAATCGAATTAACTCTCAAAAAGCGCAACATTATAACTAAAAAGGAACCGAAAGAGTACTCATAATATTGGTTTTGTTCCTTGACAATAGTTTTGATAGAGAGTGCCTCGTATTCTCCTCCACAAACAATAATGAAACTAATTAAATCATAGACTACTTGAGTAAGTAGTTGCATCCATAAAGCTCACCAAAGGATAAAATTCAATCCCTATGTGTGCAATTAACCATATTGGTGATTTAATTAGGTGTAAAAGGGAATGAAAAGATAGACCTAAAATAACAAGAAATTATCTTGAAAAAACCTACAATATGATCTCTTGGAATCATTAAAGATGAACATAATAGAATTAATACACTTATTTTAGTTCTAATAAAGATTTGTATGAGCTATGCCAGTAAAAAAATATAAAGAATCTTTAATACTTCATTTTTATTATATATATATATATATATATATATAAATAATATTGGCCTAATATGAATTTAATTGGGGAATGTGATTGGTGAAGATTATATATAATTAACCCAATTTGTTTGAGAATTAGATATGGTAATTGTTGTTGTTAATAGTTATAAAATAAGTAAATGTTGGAATCAAATCTTTCTCAACCAACTCAATCTTTTAGCAAGAAAAAATAGAAAACTAACAACTTACTATTAATATTTGTTAATCAAACGTGATTTTAGATTTTCTGTCATTAGCAGACTTCCCAAAATAATACAAAACATTACAAATCATATACAGAACATTACTATTAACAATGCTTTACTGCTTCTTTACATAATACTTGTGTAAAGAGAAAAAGAAGCTCTATTTACAATTTTTGCTTCCTTTTTTCTCTTTTTTCTTTTTGTGACAAATGATGATGTAGTACATTTTTACAATTCATTTACTATATAGTTTTGACGGAATACATAATAGCCACTAAAATTTATCAGTAAATTTCTCTTAAATATTTGAACTACGATATGTTACAACTGAACACCTGATAAAGTTTTCCTATTAAGTATTTCCGACTCAAAATTTGGAGAAATAAATTGTGTGTGTTCTCAAGCACCCATTATGTAAATAAGTTAATCACTTCTCTTAATTATACGTATTATCCTCAATAAGTCATAAGACCTCTAGTAGGCTAATATATATAATTAAAGAAGGTAATATATACTTTATATAATCAACTTATTATTAGTATGATATATGCTTGAGAACACGCACAAAATTGATTTTCTAAAATTAGAGTCGAAAATATATAGCTAATAAAATTATTTTATCATATTCAGGTGTTCAATTAAAACATATCATAATCCGAGTATATCTAAATAAAATTCACTGATAATTTTAAGGGTTATCAATGTATTTTGTCTATATTTTTTACAGTAACCCCCACCCCACCCCCACCCCACTGATCCCCACCCTCCCCCCAAAAAAAAAGATGAAGATTGTTTACATGAAGAGAGAGGGATGTTAGGGAGATCAGCCATGGTTGTTGACTATCATGGACCAAGGTACCAAGCAAAGTCCCTTCTTCTTCAATTCTATATACCCATTATTGTCTTTTCCATCAAAAGATTTGTTGTTTCTCTCAACTCTCTTCATTTCTTGGAATTGTCCACTACTATTTTCTGTCCTATAATTGATGTCCATCTGCTTAAAATTACTTACCTGTTAATAACAAAACAAGACATATATCAATAAAATTTGTGGCGAAATCAAAATTTTCACTGAGTAACACAAATATTTATCATATATACATTAAAAAAATGATCCTTCTCAATATATATATAATGTAATTTCCTGATGATCAAAGTTTGGATTAACCTAAGAGTTTCATCTTAAAATTAATTTGACCTAATTAAAGTACCATAAATTTCAAAATCAAGTTGTGTACCGTCTGATTTACAACCCCTACTACTCCTAGCATTAGTATGAGTTTGTCGATGGTAAAAGAAAAATCCATCTTGATATGACAAATTCCACGCTAACAAGAAATTGAAATTTAATCTTTCAATGCCTCCCCTATGTAATTCCCAATAAACAACATGATCTTGACCTATCATATGTTCAATATATATATACAATCATCCATACGCAATTACTTCTTTTATCTTTATATTTCTACTGATACCTAATCGATAACAAACCTAAATAGATCAAGGGGAAAAAAACAAAAAAAAAATATTTAAAAAAAGTATAAAGTTTTAGGTGATAGACCTTTGGACTATTGACAGGTGAGCTAGCAGTGTCTTCCAAATCAGGATCAGAAATTTTGTTGTTTCGTTTTTGTTTCTTCAAATTCAACCTCTTAAGAAATGGTGAACCACTCATAGGAGATTGTGAATTTTGTTTCCATGCAACATGTGAAGCAGCATCAGAAAGCAAAGAAGGGCTACCAAAAGAATTATTATCATGATCAGATGATGAACTATAGTTATTTTCCCTTTGCTTCATTGAAAAATCCTCTAAATAAGTTGTCCATCCACTTTCTTCAGGTGCATGATCAACATCATCATTTGTTTCCATCTCAATATTATTATTCACACATGAATTATTTGGACCTAAATCCATGTGAAAGAGAAACTAATTATTTTTCTTGAAGTTGGTTTGAGGGATATATTCATTTCATTTGTAGGGAGGGACTGTGTATAAATAAGATGAGAAAAGTTAGTTACTCTCTATGTTCCAAGTTTGGTGATATTTTTCTAATTTCAAGATTCAGACAAGTATTTGTTTGACAGTAATTATTGAATTTGTCAAATTATTGTGACCTATGTTAGAATGAAGTTTAAACGATAGAAAGGTTTTATTTATATCCGAATTTATGATTAAAATTAAATTATTTGACTCTCGAAATTCGAAGGTGTCACCTAAATGTGGAACAGAAATAGTAGGAAACAAGAGAAGATAAGTGGGACCCATGATTGTGGAATCTTGTTGTGGGGCCAGAAGTTGAGGAAGTTAAAATTCAATAGTCTCTAATTAATATAATATGAGAGACGTGCTGAGAGGAAAAGAAATTTCAAGGGATATTGGTTGACCTTTGTTGTTTAAATGATACTCCTAATTTATTAGATTGTTTTTTTTAGTTTATCTACCAAAAAAATAGTACGTTTTTATGATTACGAAAAAATTAATTTTATATTTTCATTATAATTTTAATGAGTTGATTTATCTGTGAGTTAATTACTCCCTCCATTTATTTAACTTCACCTATATATCAAAAATAGATGTTGGATTTTTTTTATCTATTTTAATGAATTTCTTTTTGTCATACTACCCTTAGTCCTGAATAAGTAGTCAAATTTAGAATTTCAAATCATCATTAATAAGGCTAATTTAGTAAAATATATTTTTAATTAAAAAAAATTAAGTGTATGTCAGATTAACAAAGATCAAGTAATATCATTAAACAGAGAGCGTAAATCCATTTTTGGTTAGCAATTGCCATTGGCATAGACAAAAAGGTGTTTAGACTCTTGTGGCATTTTGTTTATCTAAACCATAAAATGAATGATTTATCACGATTCACGGGATGAGATTCGTATTAGATTACTTAGGAAATATAGGTTCAAATTCAATGTGATCACACTATTATATTTCATTTGAAAGAATTGGACAGACAAGACATGTTTTCTTTATTAATTTGTCTAAGATGTACATGAACAGGAAAAAGAGGAATGTTTGTTGGTTTTCTTGAATTTATATTAGATTTTCACTGGCATTTACCTATTTAAAAATGCAAATATTAATACCTTTTTTTTTTTGTTTAACAATAGTACTGGTCCATTATTAACTTGGTACATAGGAGTAATATTACTCCCCCTATTTCATATTATAAATAGAATTTGTGAGACAATGCACACTTATTAAGAAAAAAACATTCAAAATCATAATTTAAACTATACTTTCCACTACTGCCCTTTATGAAATCATAAATTCAACTTTGTAAGTGATGCAATTTATCTCCTAGAAAATATCAAACTTCATTAAAGAAAAGGACAAATATGAAGAAAAAAAAACATCAAATATCCATCTTCAACTTTGAACAATTCAATTATTTTGAACAATGAAAAAAACCCCAAAAATACAATTAATATGGAATAGAGGGAGTATTACATTACTCTTTGAATATATTAAATTTAAGCATTTGAAAAATGTATTAGATATTGAATACTTCATCTGTTCCTATTGACATGTCGTCCTTACTGAAATTAAATGCTCCTTAATACTCCTTCCGTTCTTATTTACATGTCGTCTTTACTAAAAATAAATGTTCTGTAATACTACTTGTCATTTAACAAAATCAAACGACATTGTTCTTCCTATTTTATCCTTAAGAGTTTAACCTTGAAAGTATGAATTTGACCAACATAGAAAAACAAAGTAATTAAATCATATTCATTGGTCAAATTAATTAAGCAAAATAAATTAATTCATGTTCATTTATTAAAAACTTAATTTTAAGATAACACTAAATAAGGGTACAATGATAAACTTGTCTAGTTTCTTAAGGAATATGAAATCTAAAATGGTCACAATTAAATATAGGAACATAGAAAGTAGTATTTAATAGCAAAGGTAAAATACACATAAAAAAAATATCTCTTAATTTTTTAAACTAAACAAATATTAATATAATGGACAAGTAATGATGAACAGAGTAAACATATAGTTATGGCGTTGAAATCACGAGGAACTTGCTAAGTTATGCTTTCAATGTTTGCCAAATTTGAACTGCCTGCGGCCGGCATTGTTAATTAGAAAGAAAGTGACCTAGTAATGACATCAATTTATGAAAGAAAATGGGCATCACTAGGCAACCATAGATTCCCTCCGTTTATTTTTATTTATCGATCACTTATAATATATCAAAAAAAAAACAAATTATTTTTTATATTTTGTTTTTAAAATTAATTACTTCTTCTTCAAATCATTTTTCAAAGTCCAAAAAAATATATTAATTAATATGAATATTCAAAAAAAAATAAAGGAGCATCAAAGTCTAAAATAGACAAGTGTTATCATGATAGACAACTAAATGATTGTATATATTAATGTAATTATATAGTGATATAAATTAGCATGATCATATACATTTGTTGTAGAATCAAAGGAATAAATATTGTGATAGAATAGCTTATTTGGAGGGATAGCAAGGTAGATTTAGAGGGATTGAATAGCATGCATATTTGTAGAGATAATAGAATAGCTGATCTTTAGGGATAGGAATGACGGATGTTTAGGGATGTGTAATCTTTATTCTCTATATAATGGAAAGACTCTCTCTCACTTTAAGAGGCATTCAACAGAAAATTGACATGATATCAGAGTCTTCTATTGGTTGTCTTGTTTCATAGAGTCACTTGTGGTTCCTTCTAAATTTTTTTGGAAAATCTTGGTTTTTGATTGATTGTTCATTGACAATCAATCCTACCACCTAGGAATTTTGTTCTTGGTCATTCTAGCTGTTTTCTTGAGTCTTTGTAGTTTTCATAGCTATTCAAAAGCATGAATTCACATCACTTTGAGTGTTCGTTTCACTTGAAAAAATTATTCTTCTTGGGAGTTTCTGTTTCAGTTATTTGTCACCGGCAAAGAACTATGAGGCCATATAGATTGAACTGATTCTGCTCCTACTGATGCAACAAAGCTAGGTGAATGGAAGATTAAAGATCCTCGGGTAATGACATGGATTCTGGGGTCAATTGACCCTCTTATTGTTCTTAATCTCAGACCGTACAAGACGGCTAAGGCCCTATGGGAATGCTTACAAAATGTTTACAACCAAGATAATCGTGCAAGACGCTTTCAGTTAGAGTATGAAATTGCTAATTACTCTCAAGGAGGTCTTTCTGTTCAGGATTACTTTTCTGAATTTCAGAATTTATGGGCTGAATTTATAGATATTGTCTATGCCAAATTACCTATTGAATCTCTATCAGTGATTCAGGCAGTTCATGAGCAAAGCAAGCAAGACCAATTTTTGATGAAATTACGATCTGACTTTGAGAGTGTTCGCTCTAACTTGTGTAACGACCTAATTTCCGTCGTTAGGGAAAAGCCAATGGAGAAAGAATTGGGGATAGAAAACTTTTGAGTAGTAACTTGGGAATTCCTAGCCTAGTCCAGATTTGGACGAAATATGAGTCAGTGAGGTCTAGGAAAATCTGGTAATGAATGAGAGATCTAGTTTTGAAATTGATCACATGAGTAGATAACTAAGACGTTAAGGAACTCGTATGCCTTTACGAAATTGAATTTGGGCGAGTAGAACTCCCGAAACTGGTCTTAGCGTGAAGGGGTAGTTTTTGAACGTCATGGGTTAAAGGTGTGTTGTGAAATGGGGATTTAAAACTCAAATTCCGACTCTTTATCTCCGTGTAAGCCGTTGTGGCAGGATTATTCCCGCCAGGGCGGGGTTACTGTAGCGAGATGGGGTTCGCCGTAGCGGCCCAGTCGCGAATTAAGTCGGGATTAAACTCCAAAAATGTTATTATTCTACAACTTTCATTCTTGAGAGCTAAGAAATGAACCAGGCAAGTTCTTGACAGTTTTCCACCTCTTCTAGCACTAAATGTAAGGATTTTACTTCCATAATCCATTTTTCGATCCGTAGAACTTAGATTATTGGGTAATTATTAATGGGGAAAGGTTTTGATCTGAAACTAATGGTGGAAAAAGTGCTAATTTGGGTATGGGGATCATAGGTTTGGTCTTGGGTTATTGGGTTTGTTATCATCCGGGTAAATTAGACCTTAATTATTGATCCTTGCGTATTATTACTTGTTTGTAGACCTAGAACAAGCAAAAAGAATCCGGAAAGGGAAGAATCAAGTGCCTTAGGGGGATTCAAGCTTGGTTTCGAGGTAGGTGATGGTTTGATTTCATGTTTGTGTGATGTATGTGGGTATTTGCTTCATTGTAATACATGTTTGTGAATGTAGCACTATTGATCAAACCTAATGTAAATGAGTATGAATGAACAATTGTATGCCATGAATCAACGTTTGACTGTATGATTATGAGAATGTACATTGTGATTGTGGTATGATGATTGGATCGGGTGTCACGTTTCGACACACTAATTGGGATCGGATGTCACGTATCGACATACACATTGGATCGGGTGTCACATTTCGGCACACTAATTGAGATCGGGTGTCACGTTCCGACATATTAATAGTTTGGGTATAAGTTCCATGAGAGGACCACTGAATTGTCATATTTACTTGTTAATGAGAACGTGGAACTGTAAGTTGTTCTTGAAATGATAACTGGTATATGTGTATATATATTCTGTACATGTCATGTTTACTATGTTGTGACTGCTTATGTATGTTTCCCTTACTGGAATAGCCGCGTGATCCTACCAGTACACTGTGGTTGTGTACTGATACTGCACTTGCTCTTTCTTTGTTGAATACATGGCATCTTCAGGCGGCTACTAACAAACCTCATTTAGGAGATTATTAATTGAGATCGAATTCAAGGGTGAGTCGGTTCTTTCAGGCTGCCATGAGTTCTCTTTTTGTTTAGTCCATTTTCTTCGGACTTAGACTAGTACTTTAGTTATTCATTGGTTTATTTTCAAGGTTGTACCCCTTTTTCTTAGACTTGTTGAACTTTAGAGTTTTGGTACATTGACTTTCAGGTTCTAGGCATTGTTTTCCGCAATTATTTTGTTAGACTTCCAGAGTTTATAGGAACTCCAGTTTATTTCTGTATTTAAACCTTCTTCCATATCTTTAAATGTCTAGCTTTGGGGTTAGTTGGTTAGTAGTAATGGTTCTCCCACCGGAGGATTAGTATGGGTGTCAATCACGGTGGTCTAGGTCGTGACAACTTGATGAATCGTGACCCGTCTCCCTCTTTGGATGTTTTCTTTAGGGAATTACTTTGTGAAGAGCAACATCTTGTCACACAAAATGATTTCAAGAAATAAAATGATGTCATTGTTGCATTTGCTTCTCAAGGTAAAGGAAAGGGCAGGGATATGAGTAGAACTCAATGTTATGCAAGGAATATGGTCATATTGCTAGCAATTGTAGCAAGAAGTTCTGTAATTATTGTAAACAACAAGGACACATTATCAAAGAGTGTCCCACGCGCCTTCAAAATCGTAGAGTAAATGTTTTTCAAGCTGGGATAAATGGTTCCACTAATGATAACTCATCTTCAGGACAAGTTCTTACTCCTGAAATGGTACAACAAATTATTGTGTTAGATTTTTTAGCATTGGGATTACAAAGTAATGATGTTACATCTAATTTTTGAATTGTTGATTCAAGTGCTTCCAATCATATGACCAACTCAACGAGCATTCTAAAAACTGTTCGTAAGTATCAAGGTCCATCACGAATACAAATTGTCGATGGTAGTAATTTACCCATTACCAAGGTTGGGGACATTACTCCAACTTTCAAAAATGTTTTTGTTTCACCAAAGATCTCAACTATTCTTATTTCAGTTGGACAATTGGTAGATAATAATTGTGATGTGATTTTTCTCATAATGGTTTTCTTGTGCAGGATCAGGTGTCGGGGACGATAATCGCAAAGGGGCCTAAAGTTGGACAATTATTTCTTATACACTTTTTCCTTTCTCTTGTTGTATCTATTGCTTGTACTTCTACTACTAGTAAGACTGAGGTTTGGCATAAGCATCTAGGACATCTAAATTTTGTTGTGTTGTCTCATTTATCAAATTTTAGTTTATTGGAAAATAAAAATCAATTTTCAGTTGCTTTCATTGATTGTTCTACTTGTATATTAGGCAAACGTAAAACTCTTCCTTTTCCTAATTTTTGTAGTCGTGCTTTAAAGTGTTTGATGTCATTCATAGTGATGTTTGGAGCATTTCACCAATTATTTATCATGCTCATTTCAATTATTTTGTGACATTCACAGATGATTATAGTCGGTTCACATGGGTGTATTTTCTTCGATCCAAATCTGAGGTATTTTTCATGTTCAAGACATTTTTGGCTTACATTGAGACTCAATTTTCTACATGCATCAAATTATTAAGATCTGATTCTGGTGGAGAATATGTCTTATGAATTCAAAAAATTCTTGTTTGACAAAGGAATTGTCTCACAACACTCTTTACCCATATACACCACAACAAAATAGAGTTGTTGAACAAAAAAATTGTGATCTTTTAGATGTCACTTGTACTTTATTGATTGAGTCCTCTGTACCATCTAAATACTGGGTGGAAACTTTGTCTATTAATTTCTATTTAATTAATAGATTGCCATCTAAAGTGTTAAATCTTGAGTCTCCATATTTTCGTCTTTATCACCAAAATCCTAACTATAGTGATTTTCATACATTTGGTTGTGTTTGTTTTGTGCATTTGCCTCCTTTGCAACACAATAAACTTTATGTACAGTCTACTAAATGTGCTTTTATGGGTTATAGTACTTCACAAGAAGATTTTATTTGCTATGATCCATGTTCTCACAAATTTCGTATTTCTAGAAATGTTGTTTTCTTTGATAATTAGTATTTTTTTGTAACGATTATAGATTCATCTCTTTTGCTTCTCCTCTTCTTCCTACTTTTGAGGATTTATCATCTTCTTTTAAGAGGTTCAAATTTGAATTTGTGTATGAATGACATCAGCCAACTTTATCCTATCCCGACATTGATCCGCCGCCTAAAACTGTACCATAATGAGAATCTGAGACTTCTTCAAGATCTGGTCCTCTTGAGCCTACTCGGCGATCTACCAAAGTATCTCGTACTCCCAATTGGTATAGTTTTTCCTCTACTTTATCCAACATTTCTGTTCCTACTTGTTACTCACAAGCTTCCAAGCATAAATTGTCACGATCCGATTCCCCGAGTCATGACGGCACCTACTATAACCCACCAGTAAGTAAGACAACCCGTAACCCGGAACAACAAGTAATGGGTCTGAGGGCAGAAACTAACAAGAGTAGACAAAATTTTGAGATAACAATATAAATAGGCGGAAGCAAGCCAAAACATATATACAAATAAATATCCCTCCCAGAACATGGAAGTCACTAGTACAGAGCTACTAACAAAATGAGTACAAGTCCCAAAAATGGACCTCCGAAACTGAATTGTCTCGAAAGGCAAAAGGCAAGTCTATGTATATAGATGGAGACTGAAGTAGTACAAAACGTCGTATGCTCACTCTCGTCTCCGGATCAGACTGCTCTAACGTCGATATCAATGCTTGCCACTGGTGCTCGAGACTGCATCACGAAAACAGATGCAGAGCGTAGCATGAGTACCAAAACAACAGGTACCCATTAGGCATCATAGACCGACTGAACTTGAAAAGTAAAAGCAATATGAAAAGAAGGAATAACACAAACTTAGATCAAGAACGAAAATCTAACTAACAATGGAATGCACACGAGTGTAAAAAGAACTAACTAAAGTAATCTATAAGCTAACTACACCTAACTGGGCCCCCATAAGCCCAGAAGGTACACTCGTGCGCAAGTTAAATAAAAACCCGAACGGACCCCCATAAGCCCGACGAGTACACATAATAACTATAACTAAAGAGAATTGTATATAAGAACCCAAGAACGGAGAGCATCGAACCACAACCACAACCCTAATTAGTAGAATTTGATCGTATGAAGGTCGTACCTCGAACCGGATGCTCACCAGAAATACCCAAGTAACCAATCACAAGTATCAAGTATCTGAGGCCAAAACTCTAACCGGATGCTCTATATAAGTATCTGGGCAATAGAGGCCGGACCTTAAACTGGATGCTCCATATAAGTATCTGGGCAATAGAGGCTGGACCTTAAATCGGATGCTCCATATAAATATCTGGGCAATAAAGGCCAGACCTTAAACCGGATGCTCTATATAAGTATCTGGGCAATAGAGGCTGGACCTTAAACCGGATGCTCTATATAAGTATCTGGAATATAGAGGCCAGACCTCGAACCGGATGCTCTATATCAGTATCTGGGCAATAGAGGCCGGACCTCGAACCGGATGCTCTATAAAGGTGCCAATGTAGCTATTGAAAGAGTCCTAATCGATCCACGCTCATAAATGTATGTGGAACGCCGTCCATACTTAGCCAATCAATGTAAGTCCTTGGAGCCGAATCAAAAAATCAAATTCAAATCGTGAAGCAGAACTAGTGTCGCCGACGTAACTCGTGAAGCCGTAACATCGGGGAAAAATAAGGATAACTATAGTCAGAGAAAGCGTATCGCCTAGCTAAGGCCCAAACTATCAGACTCAAGTTTGCTACACTAGTCTACAGGGATCTAAGTCGGCCGAGCGACGTCGGGGCAAAACTAAGACTTATCGGATTTGAATCATGTATTTCTAAGGCAAGCCCTAGTCAAACCTAAACTAAGGCCCAACATGCTTCAAATAAACAGTAATTAAGCATGCAAGCACTCCACATAGCGAGGAGGGTCAATTAATAACACAAAGCATGCTCACAGTTACCCGATAATTCTCGAAATAGGCCGAAAACATAATTTTTAAACACCTATACGAGATTCAATAACTACCAACCCAAATCCCAACTAATCAACATGCATTCACACTCTCAAGCTCAATCTAAGAGAGGGAAACTGTAGCCTACCTGTAGGCCGATCACGCGCGCTCCAAAATCAGTCCTCTGGAGCTTTTCCTTTCTGAACGGCCTCAAAACACTGCCACGCTACCAAAAATAGAGTCACAACGTTATTACGGTCGTTTAGACACCAAAATCACAATAAATGGAGATGGGTCAATTTTGGGGTGTCAAAACGGGGAAAGTGGGGGCCGCGTTGAAAATTCTGGAATTAACTCCAAAAGTAGGTTCTTAACAGCTCCCCGAACTGTTCCAAAATGGGACACAATTCGAGGCTCAGAAACCATACAATATCAACATGCAACCAAAATCCAAATTTTCTCAAGAACTAGAAATGGGACAGCAGCTGAATCAGTATATTTACCAGAAAGGGAGGTCTACAGTGAATTACGACAACACCACGATATTCTCCTCGAAAATCCACTCAAGATAGCCTCAAGAATCACTGAAATTGGACCTAAACTGGCTGAGAAAACAAGTCTCAAAAATTCCAAAATCAAGCTCACAAAAAGGGGTCGTGGCAGCAGGTATTTTGTGAAATTTACCTCGAACGTAGACCCCAAATAATATTCCGAGCTCACCAACCAGTTGTCCTCGAAAAATCTCACAACTTTGCCTTTTGAATTGCCCAGATTGGAGCTCCAAAGCTCAAGTTATCGCACTTTAAAGAAAATGAGGAATAAAGCTAAGTTGGGGTTTTAAAAAGGGTGAAACCGGTCGTTAAAGGCTCAAACTCTGGTCGCTAAAGAGTTGCACCAGATCTCAGCTTTGGCTAAATTCTTCAAAGTCTCCGACGAGGTGCTCGGAATTCGTTCGGAACCCGATAAAAATAAAAAATATATGCTACCCTACTAAATTCGACATTTCGGACTCAATGGCGTAGTCGAAATTTCCATCAGAGGTCATCTCGATAAAAATGGGTCCCACTTGTGAAAGACATTTTAACCAAAATCCACCGAGGGGCACGGAATGAGTCCGGAGGCCTCGAGAGTTGAACGAAAAGTCATTCTAGACCAAACTCAATATTCCGTAGCTAACTGTGCTGACGAAATTTTCATCCGAGCACGTTTTCCAAGAATGTTGACCAAAGTCAACCTTAGGCCAATTTTCAAAGGCTAAAACGCCTAATGATCCAAACTCGCATAGAAGGCCTCGATACTCGTGCCAACTATGCTACTAGCCTAAAGTGACCCTTTCGAAGCTGATGGAATCGTCAGAATCGGATTTCGATGTAATCTTCTTAAACTGTTGATAAAAAATGATCGTTCAAGGTTCATAAGCTCCAAAACACTAAAACTCGCACCATAACCAAACGAGCGACTAGGTGACCGAACTGTCAGTCCCAGCAAGTCATAAATGACTTGGGCTCGCTACAGAAACGTTTTAAACGATACACAGAAGGCAAGACACAGAAATGACCAGGAGGGTCATTACATAAATGTTGGTAGAAAGCAATGGAGGAAGAACTTTTGGCTCTTAAAGAAAATGACACATTATTTCATGTCCTTTAAATGTCTGCCCTATTGGATGTAAATCAGTTTAGTCAATCAAACTTCATTCTGATGGAACTTTTGATCGGTACAAAGATCGATTGGTTGTTCTTGGTAACAGACAAGAGTATGGGGTGGACTATTAGGAGACTTTTGCACCCGTAGAAAAAATGACTACGGTGCAAACTATTATTGCCATTGCTGCTTCACAAAATTGGTCTCTTTATCAAATGGATGTCAAAAATGCTTTTCTCCATGGTGATCTTAAAAAAGATATATGTATGAAACCTCTAGCTGGTTTGTTCTCATCGTCTACATTAGATGTGTGCAAGTTGAAGCGGTCTTTGTATGGATTAAAACAAGCTCCAAGAGCTTGATTTGATAAGTTTCGGTCTACTTTGCTACAATTTTCCTTTGCGCAAATAAACTATGGCTCATCTTTGTTTCTTCGAAAAACATCTACAGGTTGTGTTTTTCTTTTGGTGTATGTAGATGACATTATTATCAGAGGAACTGATTCTTCACTAATCACTAGCCTCCAACAGCACCTTAAAGATTCTTTTCATATGAAAGATCTTGGTACTCTTACTTATTTTTTGGGTTTGGAAGTTCATAATGTTGCTTCAGGTGTGTTTCTAAACCAACACAAATATACTCAGTATCTGATTTCTTTGGCTGGTCTTCAAGATTCCTCCTCCGTAGATACTCAATTGGAATTGAATGTGAAGTATTATCGTGAGGAAGGCGATCTTCTTCCTGATCCAACTATATTTCGACAATTAGTTGGGAGTCTAAATTACATTACTATTACTCGGCCTGATATCTCTTTTGCAGTTCAACAAGTCAGTCAATTTATGCAAGCTCCCCGTCATCTCCACTTGGTGGTCGTTCGTCGCATCATTCGGTATCTTCTAGGAACATCTACTCGTGGATTGTTCTTTCCAAGTGGTTCTCCTATTTGTCTTAATGCTTTTAGTGATTCTTATTGGGCGGTATGCACTAATACTCGTCATTCAGTCTTTGGTTGATGCATGTTTCTTGGTGAGTCATTGATATCTTGGAAGAGTAAAAAGTAAGATCGTGTGTCAAAATCTTCAACAGAGGCTGAATATCGATCCATGTCTACTTCTTACTCCTAGGTTGTATGGCTTCGTGGATTACTTGCTGAGATTGGATTTCCTCAATATCATCGTACTCCTCTCCACTCTGACAATACAAGTGTTATTCAGATTGCTACAAATCCAGTTTTTCATAAGAGGACCAAATATATCGAAGTGGATTGTCATTATATATGAGAAGTTGTAGATAAAGAAGTCATTACTCTTCCACATGTGTCCAGTGATCTTCAAATAGCTGATGCATTTACAAAATCCATGGCACGGCAACACCATCAGTTTCTAGTAAGCAAATTGATGCTTCTTGATCCACCAGCATCAATTTGAGGGGGGATTAGCATGATAGACAACTAAATGATTGTATATATTAATGTAATTATATAGTGATATAAATTATCATGATCATATACATTTGTTGTAAATCAAAGGAATAAATATTGGGATAGAATAGCTGATTTGGAAGGATAGCAAGGCAGATTTGGAGGGATTGAATAACAGATTTGTAGAGATAGAGTAGCTGATCTTTAGGGATAGAAATCACGGATCTTTAAGGATATGTAATATTTATTCTCTCTATATAATGGAAAGACTCTTACTTTGAGAGGCATTCAGCAGAAAATTGACAACAAGTACCTATATAACTAAAAATTTGATTGTGAGGTTATCGCTAATCTCATCTTCCAATAAATAAATAAATAAATAAAGCTTTACCTACACCAATAGATGGTGGAAAATTGGAAATCCGTAAGGAATATCTCCTTTATACCAGAAAAATTGATATCTTATGATTAATTATATATATAAAAAAAGAAATGACCTTAGGTATTTTCACTGTTTTATTCATCTGATTGCTTGTGTTATTTTTGTCACGAATCTCTTGCTAAAAGAGCTATATAACTAAAATATCATTTATGATGAGTCACAAAATCAATCACCCTTTTCGTTCACTTCTCTTCTCACTAGGACTCTTCAAAATTGAATCGAAATTAATAATTCAAAATTAACAAAGAGTTACTTATTTATTAGCAATGAATTATTAGTTTAGCGATTTCAGTAACAGTTTTAATTTTTTTATATTCATACCCCCTTTTTATTTTAAAATAACATATAATTTACGCGTTAACCATTCTTTTTTTCTTCTCTAATACCATTACAATATATGAATATACTCTAATAGAATTAAAAAGTAACTGAGCAGAGTAATTGAGAAGTGTTTTCATTGAAGTTTGCTTCAGTCCTTCGATGAGTTTATTCAATCATCCATGATATCATTACGGTTTATCAACATAATGTCGTGGTATCATTAATGTATGCTTTAATTCTTCAATATTTTAATTTAAAAACAGTTTTAAAAAGAGTCATAATTTAGATGTAATATTTTAAAATTTGCAGAAAGAGAAAAAAAATACAAAAATATATTTTCTACTAATTTAGAGTTTAATAAATAAGATTGTGACTTTAATAATTTTATCTTAATTATTTCTTATTTATTCCTTAAAAAAGAGTTCAATCTTATATGATACCTATAGGGTATCAATATGCCGACAGAGTATCATAGAGGATTAGGCCCAATCCTATATGATACAGATATGGTATCAATATACTGATGGAGTATCACAAAGAATATATTTTCTACTAATTTGTAGTTAAAAAAAAATAAGATTTTGACTTTCATAATTTTCTCTTAATTGTTTCTTATTTATTTCATAAAAAAAGTGTTCAATCCTATATGATACCGATAGTGTATCAATATACCAACATAGTATCACAGAGGATTAATTCATGCGCGATATAAGAAAGGAGAAAAGTGAGGTAAGTGGGTAAATGGTTTGGGTCATGGGTCCATTAAGGATAGATTGTTTGGGTTGGATCCAATTTGGGTAAATAGTTTCACAATTAGGTCTATTTTGTGTAGTTTTTCCTTAAACTAAAACCTAAAAAATGTCTTACATATGCACCACTTATGGATAAAAATTAAAAGTGGACTAGTCTAAATTGAACTTTTATTCATGTATCCACAAAGAAAAAGACCCAAGACCCAAAAAAATGAGGGTAAATATTAGTGATAGAGTATGGTGTACCCAACATATTTGATCACTCTCTCACTATTGATGATACTCAAAGAAGCAACATTTGGACTCAAAGACTAGCTAATGGAAGAATGTATAACATTTGGTGTAAGCTGAAAGAACTTAGACCCTTAGGCTGTTTGGTATGAAGGAAAATATTTTCCTAGAAAATGTTTTCTTGAAAAACAAGTGGATTTCTAACTTATTTTTTCATGTTTGGTTGGTGAGTAGAAAATATTTTCTGGAAAATAGTTTTTAATGTTTGATTGGTGAATGAAAAATATTTTTCAGAAAATATCTTTTATTTTTGGCTTGAAACTAGAAAATACTCTTTAGGAAAATAATTACTGATCCGAAAGTCAATCTCGATAATTGATCTAGGATCCGACCCTGACACCCGAACTAGAACAAGACCTCAATTAACGTTCGAAAATCCGACCATGAGATCTGACCCAAGACCTAACCTAGGATCTGACCTGAGAAAATATTTTTCAAAAACAAAATATTTTTTTTAAAAAAAATAATTTGACTGGGGTGGCTGGGTGGTGGTGGTGGGGGGAATTAAAAATCATTTTTTAAAAAGAATATGAAATATTTTCCAACAATAATTTTTTTTTTTTTGACGGGGGTGGGGAGGTGGTGTAAAAAATGTTTTTTCAAAAGTAATTCTTTTTTTAAAAAAAAAATTGACGGGGGTGGCCTGGGTGGGGGTGGAGGGGGGGTAGGGGTGGGGAGTGGCTTAAAAAATGAATTTTTTTAAATTTGAAATATTTTCCAGAAAAAACTTAATTTTTTTATGGGGTTGCCTGGGTGAGGGGGTTGGGGTAGGGGTGAGTGGTGGCGCAAAAAATAATTTTTTTAAAAAATTGAAATATTTCCAAAAATTATTTTTTTGATGGGAGTGACCTGGGTGGGGGTGGGGGAGTGGCGTAAAAATGATTTTTTTAAAATTTGAAATATTTTTCAATTTTTTTAAAAAAAAATTAATAGGGTGGCCTAGGTTGGGGTGGCGGGGTGGGGGTGGTCTTGGGAGGTAGCGTAAAAAATGAAAATTTTAAAAATCTAAAAAAAAATTCCTAAATTTTGGAAGGGAAAAATATATTAAAGAATGAAGTAGAGTTTTGGAAAATGTTTTTCTTAATTTTGGAAGGGAAGTCATTTTCTTCATTTTCCTTAAATTTGAGGAAATGAGTTGATTTGAAAAACATTTAGGCAAACCAAATATGAAAAAATTGGTTCCTTCATTCCAAACACACTCTTAGTTTAAGCAATTAAACAAGGAGGAGCTTAGACTCGTCTCTACCAAATTTCTTCGGCAAGAGTAGAGTTGTAGGCTATACTTTTGTAACCTAGGAAATAAACTCTTAATCCCTTACCCCTTATAACACCTCTATTACAAGATAGCCAAGTAATTAATCTATTGCCCACTATACCAACTAACGCTAATTGATATAGACTTTAACAATAACTCGACATATATAGTTAACTCTAGCTACAAAGTCGACTTGACAATGATTATATCTAAAATGATCTAAGTTCATTTATACCATAGGAATAGGTCTTACACTGTTAGAGTATAAGACATTAACCTCACATAACAACTAAAGACTTCCATGAGAGAAGAATGACGTTTGCTTTTGTTCAAAAACTTGATTGCAAAAACTAGGTTGTTTCTTCTCAATATGACCAATATAAGATGGACAAAACAACCTAGTACAACGCCATTGGCTGAGGGCTCTGTTCTTCAGTCGCTCATGGGATCATGTCCCCGCCTACTCGATCCCATGATTTGTTAGATCATCAAAACTTCAAAATATAACAAGTGTACAATGGAGGAATGTCACAAACTAAACAGAAAATGGTCACTCAACACCTTGGATTTGGTCTTGGGGAGATTATTTTTTAAATATTTGGACATTCTTTAATTTTGTCCACAAAAAAGCTTTCTTTACTCCAGTGGCACCACTTACTGACAAAATCATTACTAGTATTAGTTAGTTATGGTTTTATAACCAATCCTTTTGGTGATTAATGATACTTCCAGTTTTTAAAAAGTAATCATAAATTGGTATGATATATACTTTTAAGAATAATTGATCAAATCGTATCATTGACATCCCTAACTCTACCTATCTTGTTAAATTATTCATAAGTCTTTGACGGATTGACAAATCTTATCTTGTTTATAAGTTATGCTAGCATTACATAACTTTAATACATTCTTCATTCTACCTATTTCGTTAAATTGTCCACAGGTCTTGTCCCATGACAAATCTTGCATGTGTTGTTCAATGTTAACAACTTCTCCTTGACCAATAAAACCTGGTACTATCTTCGTTCTATCTATTTTGTTAAATTTGCAAATCTTGTCTATGTTGTGCAATTGTTCACAAATTTTATCGGACGGACATTATCAGAATCAATCTTAACATATTCTGAGTATGAAATAGAGCAAACCAAACTTTACAATAATTTATCACACAAAGGCATACTATATAGTCATATTAATTCACAACATAAAGGTCATTACAAATTCTTGGATGGGAATTGCAGCTAGGAAGAGCCAATTTTATATTTTTTGGTTTTGTTAACATTTCAATTACTCAAAAGGCACATTCATTCACTGAGACTGCCCATTTTCCACATCCATCTCCAGTCATTTGCTAGGGGAAAAAACAATACTACTAGTAGTCACAAATTGATAACATGATAATATCTCATCTATAACAAGTGTTTACTGTTTAGCCTGCAAAAAAACCATAACAACAAATTTAGTTCAAAATGGTCGATTTTATTTTTTTTAAGAAGTGAAGCAAAGTTTCTTTAATTTATGGCATACTTAATACATAAATGTGTCATTTAAATTGCCTCATTTCATATTTATGCCCTCCAATTGTGGGTATGCACAAGTAGACACTTAAACTTGTATAAACTTGAACAAGTAGACACATGAGTCCTATATGTGACATAATGCACGTCGGACACAAATTGTCATGTAGGATGCCACATATGATGTGTGTGTCTATTTTTCAACTTTAGATAAGTTTAAGTGTATGCTTGTGCACACCCAAAATTGAAGGGCATAAATGTGAAATGAGACCAAGTTAAAAGGTATATTTATGTATTATGCATTAAATTATTGTTTGTTTGAGTGGTCACAATCCTTATAGTTGTCTAAGCATGGAGTAACAAGTTGTCCATATGCTAGATTGATTATTTTGATGGATCTTTATTGGTCCCCAAGTAAAATATGAAAAAATATATTACATTTGACCATATCAAATTCAATACTTTTTTAAGACAAGAATTTTGTTACCTGTGAGTAGAGGAAAGTTCCCAAGATTGCAATAGCAGCACCAAGGGCATTGATTGGTTGAATTGGAATTTGAAAGATGATGATGGATGAGACTATGACAGAAATTCTCTTCATAGTGTTACCAATGCTAAATGTCAATGGGGAGATCTCATTTAGGGACATGTAGGAGACTTGATTGTACAAGTGATAGAACACACTTTGGGCCACCACCCACCTAACAAAAGAGCAATCACATAAGAATTCAGTTCATAGTATCTTGAAAATCTCTTGTTTTCACTTTTTCTTCTTTAGAAGGTTGAGCCTCGGAGAAACAATAAAGTTGTCTCCATATAACCTATACGTCAGGAGGTTGAGCCTTGGAGAAATGATAAAGTTGTATCCATGTAACCTATACGTCAGGGGTTCGAGCCGTGGAAGTTGTCACTAATGCTGGCATCAAGGTAGACTGTCTACATCACACTCCTTAAGGTGCGGTCCTTCCCCGAACGACCCTATTAACGTAGGATGTTTTGTGCACCAGACTACTTTTTTCTTTAGGAAGTAGGATTATTAAGATCTTGTAAGTTCTTGGACCACTTTTACTATGCAAACCAGAACCACAAAAGAAATATATATAAACTATTGAGTATGATTTCAAAGGGAAACATGTGACATGACATACTTGTTTTTTGCTTTTCCAAAGAAAGTGAAAGTGACATGGGATCTTTCATCAATCTAACCAAAGGGCAGTTATTTCAAGAACTATATATGTACTTACCATATAAAATTTGGGCCAATTTGGGAGACTGCATTCTGCCATCCAAGTGCCCATACTTGTGGACCCTCCACAGCAATAGCAAAGGGAGTCAGAATCAAAAGAGACATCATTGATAAACAAGCATAGTAATTCATCCCTCCAACTGATTTCCCCTTCATGCCTTTCTTTGAAAATATGTTTCTGAAAACAAATGCCAAGTTTGATATCATTGCCCCCATAAAACCTGCAATTTATCAAAGATTAAAGATTGCATAATTCCAAAACTAATAGCATATAAAACTATACAGCCTAAGATATAAAATTGTATACTCTCCGTTTCAATTTGTTTGTCTTACTTTCCTTTCTTGATAACTCTTTAATATTAACTTTCCACGTGACATGTTTATAAGACTACAAGATCAAAGGACATTTTAATATATTATACATATCTTTAGTTTAAGATTACGAGATTCATAAGTCTTTTTTTACTTTTCTTAAACTACATGCAAAGTCAGAACCAGACAAACAAATTAAAACGGAAGGAGTAATTGAAACATGCATTTTCTTCTTACCTATTAGATTGAAGTTGAGTTCAGTAATAGCAGCAAGTCCACAACCACCAATAATTGGCAAAAGTGAAAGGTACACTGGCAATGGGAAAGTTTCACCTAACAATCTTGAAACCAAAACACTAAAAGCAGGCTCTCCACTCTTAATAATATGAGTGAATGAAACAGCAACTTTAGACATGCTCACTGTTGCAGCCACATGACCAATTGTGTGAGCCACAGCAACCTAAAACCAATAATAAAAACAGAACATGAGTTTCACTTTCCAAAAAAAAAAATGAACTTTTGAAAGCAGAAAAAAGGCATAATACATAAACATCACCCTTAACTTAGTGTAAATTGACAACTATGACCTTTAACTTTGGATGTGCACAAGTAGGCACTTAAACTTGTACAAAATTGAACAAATAGACACATTCGTCCTACATGGCAATTTTGTGTCCTGCGTGTATTATGTCATGTAAGACATGTGTGTCTACTTATTCAATTTTATACAACTTTAAGTGTCTACTTATTCAATTTTATACAACTTTAAGTGTCTACTTGTGCACAATCAAAGTTGGAGAGCATAGTTGTCCGTTAAAGTCAAGTTAAGGATCATGTTTATGTATTATGCCTAGAAAAAATGATGAAAAAGCTATCATTTTACTTACAGGAAACAAGGCTTTCCAAAAATCAAAGTCAGTCTTTGGAGTTTCAGCAATCTTAGTAGCCCAAGAAACCAACATCATAAGAGAGCCAGCAGCCAGAGAAAGAGTAGAAGTAAGCCATGGAAATGGAAATGCATTCAAAACCTTCTTGTTGTAAATATTGAAAACAACATTCAAAGCCCACCATGTTGCAAAATAGAGTCCAATCTTGAGCTTCTGAGTAGCAGCAGCCTGAGCTTCTTCGCCAAACTCAATGTTGATTGGTATCGATTGCGGTCGACTAGCCTCATATGCATTACATTGGACTAAAGGGTCCCTAGATTTGGACTCTTTTGATTCATCAGCATGTCCAAATCCACTTAGTCCTGCTGAAATGTATAGAGGTTTTTTAGACAAGATGTTAGGCTTATCACATTGTTTAAAGTTGATATCTTTGATGGAAAATGATGAGATATGAGGCTTAGAACCCCATAAATTTTGTTGCAAGGGGTCAAAATTTGTTGAAAATGCATAAGATTGTCCAGCAGAGAAGGCCATTTGAAATGTAGTACTAAAATAAGTGTCTTGCTACTATAGCCAAAAGACTAGTGAGGCCAGTAGTAGTAATACTTTAGTATACAATGAAATGCTCTTTAGGGGCATGAATATATAGTAGTATTTCTTAAAGGTGATAGAAGGGGTCTGTTTGGGAAGGGGTAAGTGGCGGAGACAAAATTCTCATTAAGGGCTGTCAAAATATAAAGAAGTGAATTCAGAAAGAAGCCATAGGGTGTCAATATGGAATATATATACATCAAAATAATATTATTACCCAACGGCACAGTGTAATTTTCTATTGAAGGGGTGTCGTTGGACACCCCTCAAGTACATGTGGCTCCGCCACGGGGTCAAGGTATGGTCCTCTGGAGGCTGTGAAGGCTAGTTGCAATAGTGTTGTCCATATACATATTGCAAAAGGCAGAGGTAAATGTCTAGTGTTACAAATGCTAAGTTTCTTAGAAACTTCTCATGTGTCACTTGAACTTGTGCACAAGTTGAATTTGGGCTCTTGGCTTTTTATTGTCTCAAAGGCTAATGGTAAAAAAATATTCACATGTCACTTGACTTATGCACAAATTAAAATTGAGTTTGGAGTTTTGACCTTATTGCCTATTTATTTAACCACATCTTCACTAAATTTAAGCATTTTTGTATGTCTATATGAGTGCCTTTTCTTTCTTTTTTCACGGTTTTAAGTATTTTTGCGTACATTATTTTCAAACCAGACTTCATGTATGAGATTATGCTAGATATGTTTGTTGTAATATATTCACTCTAGTATTTCCTTTTTTGGGTTCCAAACATATTAATACAACTTTAGATACCTTATAGAAATCAAGGGTATGACTCCCAAGCATGATTTGCACTTCATATAACTATAATAATATACATTTCTTCAGTTATCCAACCAAATTTGGATGCATTGTGGATTTTACAATTATATGAAAGAGTATTACTAAACAAAAGGCGATGATAATATGCTGTTTTTGGTCCTAAATTCTTGGACATTTCACTAAGCGCGAACCTACGAAAGTAATTTGAGCATTAAACTTGAAGATCTAGAATCCCAATAAAGCCCAATTTCATCACCAACGTTGAGCTATTCGATGCACGAAAGAGAATAATCATCATTGTACAACTTCCTTAAGCAAACATTTCCACCTGCATACTTCTTAGGACCATTCTCCTCAGTAACATCCCACATGTCAATACTTACCCCGCACCCATTCTCCAAACTTTTGGCACATCCAACTTCTAGTATCGAAAAATATACTCAAACATCTTGAAAAATGAAATCACGAACATTCCTAAAACGACCTCATTGGAAATCATCGTTGGTGTCAAATTGAAAAAAAAATAAAAAAATGAATAGCGAAATGCATAGGCATCGTTGCAGTCACCATCATACTCTTAATTATTGAACGCCATGACAACGCGTTCTTTGTCATTTTCCATCTTTCTTAAAATTTGTTCAACTTTGGTATGATCGATGCATATCACCATAAATATTTACTTCAAATAATTTCTCAATGGAATGCCTCTTGATGTACAAATCTATAAACATCAAATCTTTATTTGTGATCGTGACTATCGACAGACATAGGTGAATTTAGTATATAAACTTAACAACACAACAACAATATATTCAGTGAAATTTCACCAGTGAGGTCTGAGTAGGGTAGAATGAACATAGACCTTACCATTACCTCGTGGAGACAGAGAAGCTATTTCTGAAAGACTCTCGACTCAAGTGTAAAATATGTATAACTGAATTGAAATGCAAGTACCAATACTTTCATTTGTCTCTTCCTAATTACCAGATTATACACAATGATATGACTCCTATAT
>JAJOOS010016609.1:0-27044 GCA_029582725.1 Solanum chiquidenum
ACGACTATCAAGTTAAATATTTGCTATTGATAATATTCTTCCATATTCTATGTGGGATCGACCCCGACTCATAGTTGGGTAAATATATTGCATACGATCGTTTATATTTCTTTTCAAGAAGTATATTTGAACGTTATCAAAAAATATTATACAGCTCAATACCTTCCTTTATTCTTTTTTTCAATACAGGAATAGGGAAAATAGATTTGATCATAAACTCTATTTTCAAGAAAGTTACACACATTAAACTTAAATTTCTAGTATTAGACTAATTATCCTCTCCAATTTATCTCTTCCGAGAATCAACCGGAGATCTTAAGTAGGAATTAAGATTGCAACCTTAACTCATAAGTTAACCCCATGCTAATTAGCCCAAATTCATGTATGAACCACAACAAAATTGATCATAACACAATACCCACTATATTAAATTAACACTCAACCCAAGAATTGCACCCATAAGTTTTAGATTCGCTCATATTTAAGGTCCTTTTAGCTTAATAATTATTACCCTCAATGCTTAATTTTGTCCTATTGTGAGAGAATGTTGATGATTTTCAGCCATGAAAGTAATTGGATAAGGGAAGGGATGATGTTGAAAGAATGGCCAAAAATACAAAGGAAGTGCAAAACCACACATTGTTTATCTCCCAATAAGAAGGGTAAGTCACCAAAGAAGTCTGAGACCACCTAAGTTGATAGTGCACTGAGTCAATATCCAAGTTCAATCATCGATGGGGACCAAGAATGATGATCCACCAAAAGACGTAAGGCGAAGTAAGTGAATGTCACTGAATATGACAGTGCTGACAAAGAAAAGTTGATTTAAAAGGGGATATGAGGTAGAAATCCCTAATTAGCAAAATTTACAAAAGTGGACTCAAACAAGATCGCTTAATGAGACTAGAACATATGAAGCTTAAAGTATGGGGAAAAAAAAGTTAAATGAAGAAAGAAGGGTGATTCCCCGAATGCGGTTGGCGAACTTAGCTAACGTCACCAAAAGGTGCACGAAGCTTCATTTAGGGTGAAATTTTAGGAAACTATAGGGCCTAGAAGAGAGGGAAAGTGTGGCGGAAAAATTGATAGAAATATTCAAAACATTCTATAGAGAGAAACATCTTCCATTAATAAAGAACACTTTTATTATTGAATCTTTCAATTGTAAAGACTTGAATTTGTGAAATTCATGTAGGATTTGGCATGAGTTTTCTATTAAATACTAAATGCATGCTATGCATGGCTAATTCATGCAAGGTATATTTTATTTACACTTTGCAATATGTGGCTAAAACCCCAAACTCTTGGGGTGTGATTATGGAGTTGGGTGTTGATTTAATCTATTGGGTTTGTTGAATTGCTCTATTTTATGACAACTAATCATAGATTTGACTGATTATCGAGTGATTAATTCATTGATAGAGCTTGACAACTCAATTTAAATTTTGATCTTGTAATGGTGCTCAAAACACACCAATATGAGTGGGTAATCTACTCAATAGCTATAGTGTAGGTCATTTTATTATAGATCTAAAGATTTGGGTTGTTTTCAATGGCATATATATGAGACCGAAAGGATATTGTATGCAAGAAAGCTTTAAGATCGAAAGAAGATTAGCCTCAATTATGTTGACCTAGCTTATTTATGATTAACCGGTTGTAATGAGAAATTCTATAATATCCCAAGTTATATCAACACTCGACCTCCACACCTCTAAAGTCCTTTAGTTTTGTGAATAGTTGATTATTTTAAAATTCTTTATTTGGTGTTTGACTTTTTGCTGTTAAAGTTGGTAGACCTAGCAACCCATTTGTTCTTTTAACTTCATTGGAATTAATTGCCTGTTAATTCTTTGACTAGATTCTTTACCGTACACCATTCCTTATGGGATTCGACCCTACCTCTTAATGTTTTTATTAATAACGACTGATAACTTTTTTAATTTGTTTTGAGGAGTGATTTGAGCGTTATCAAAAATGGTGCCACTGTCGGGGAATGGTAGTTAGGAATTTAGTTTAAGAAGTAATTTGTTAATTAATTTGATTTTTAGTTGAACAGTCATATGTTTGGGATTCTTGTGATTATCTCTTGAGAGGTGAAGAAGTGAGTGCGCATCATGGTAATAATTCCAGTTGCCATGGGCAAGACAATGATGTTGGAAGAGAAGATGAGGTGGTTTCTCACACCACCAACAAAGTGGGAGCAATTTGTTACCTAGGACTACTATAAGCACCATTTGGAGATGGTCTCATTGCTCGAACTTTTATCATGATACACGAGATTATCATCAATAAACACAATCACAAAAAATTCTAAAAATGATATTTACATGCTATTCACTAGGTTCATAAAAACAAATAGGGCATTCATCAACTCGAATGTCATCATAAGAAGCTCAAAATTACTATATCTAGTGTAACACCCCGAATTCGGGAAGGGCAAGACAACATTTTTTCCAGAAGCTGCTGGTGCCATCCAATAAAGGCTATCCACGGCCCGTGGATGGGACCATGGATGTGGGTGTGGTCCGTGGTTGGTCACCCAAACTTCAGGAAGAAAGTGCAGACCCACGACCTGACCAATGGATAGTTGAGGTCCGTAGGTCAGACCCCCAAATCATAGCTTCTGACGGCGGTTGATGGTGGTGCAGGACCGTCGGTCAGTCCACGGTCCGTCGGTAGGTGTCCGTAGGTCGGTATGTCAGGAGTTATTTTACGGGCAGTTGAGTCTTTTCCTAATTAGTCTAGCCTAATACTATGTCGGTTTACCCCTCACTAAGACCCATATATAAGTATTTTAACCCCCAAATTTCCCCATTAGAAATCACTCTCTCAAATTTCCAAAAGAAGAACAAGACTCCTCTCAAAAATATTTTTCTCTCTAGAAAGCTTGAAGAAGAAGAAGGATTCAATCTAGGGTTTCAAGTCAAGTCTCCAATCCTCCATTAAAAATAAGCAATTGTCTTTGAGGTATGATAGTTTTCATCCATGGATTCCTTCCATTAATGGAGTTTCCAAATTCTCCTATTTCAAAGTTAGAAATCCCCAATTTAGTTAGGGTTTTCTTCAATTTCCATGGGTTCTCTTGATTATTGACTTAAATAATTAAATTATGATCTCTTAAGCATGAATTGAAAGATATCATGCAATTCGGGTCATAAATATGATGAATTCGAAAGTGGATTGGGTAACCCTAACTATGAAATTAAGTTCATAAAAATTGAGAAATCTTGGACATGAGGATGAAAGTATTCCTCATTAAAGTCCTATATACCTTAGTAGGGAAGCTTGATGGAGAATGTTGAAAGATGAACCCTTGCCTTGATGTTTCTTGAAGTTCTTGAGCGTAGAGTTTTAAGAGTGAATGAGAGGATTTAATTATGAAAAACTGATTTTCTACGCATTTAGAGCTATTTAGATGATTCTCTAATGGGTTTTAGGAAAAAAATATTGTTAAAAAAATAAATAATAAGAACTGAAAGTCGAAATTTTATTCCAGCGTACAGTGAGGTCTGTATCCACTCCGTATCACAGAGCTTTTGTCAGGTTAGAGCATCTCTAATAAATCAACCATAATTGTTTACTCCAAACTCAGATTGATGCAAACGTGGCAGTGTTGGAAACAAGACTCATAGTTCTTAAATTTGATAGATTATAGGTCACCTAACTCTTAATATTCTAAGAGATATGATTGTTTGAAGTTGACCCTTATATGGACTCATGTGAAAACTTAGTCGATATTAATGCTTTGAATTTTACTTGGTGTTAGAGGTCCCTTATGACCATAAATCACCTCTGATACCCTTTCTACATCTGGTAAAGAACCTTAAAATATATGAACAAGTAGGACATCATCCAGTGCAAGTTTATATATTTACGACGAACGATTAAGATTCTAAGAGTAGAGTTGCGACGTATTACTTTTTGCTTCTTGAGATTCAAACTATGTGAACTTTTTACAAATATTTTAACAGATATTTTTTATTATATTGACATGAGAAGAATTACAACTTTAATATGTGGAAAACGTCACATGTTTATCCATAGTTAATTCAAGTTTCATTTACATGAAAGGAAATGGATTTAACCGTTAGTTTATGTCAACAGAAAAAATGAAAGAGTGAATTTGGCCATTTTTAGATAGTTAGCGAACGTCTTTTCCTCACCATGATAGTAAAAGAATATTGTTGAAATTTAGAGTATATTTGAGAGGACAAGGTGAGAAGAAATAAGGAATATGAAAACAAGAAGTTCAGACCTCATTTTCATATGATGAAACTTGGAGGAAGGACAAGAATACGTGGGCCAATTACATAAAATATGATAGATAATTTGTTACTCTTAGCTTATCAAAGAAGTTCTTCTAAATAATATAATATAATAATAAAGGCAGTAAGGATTTATTTGACATGGTTGATAAAATTTAAAGAAAAAATGTTCAAGTCTTGTTTACTTATAAAGCCCCGCAATGCAGGAATAATTACATTAATATTTGTCAGAAAATTAATAATCTAAAACAGAAATTAAAAAAAAAAAAAACTTAAAAGGTGTAAGAATGACTTTTCTTAAAAAAGGTATTGCTTATATTATAGATTTGGGGAAAACGGTGACAATCTTCATCATTATACAACAAGTCACTCATAGATACTTGCAAAAAATTTCTAATGATAATCCGCAGGAAAACATTGTAATTTATGGGGCAAAAATCACACATTTTCAAAATAGATACATCTCTAATGGACAAACACATTAAGTTATATTTGAATAAAAAATTAAAATTAAAATTCAAACAAAATAGAATTTTAGTTGATACAAATAATTTAAAATAAATGTTTATTTTAAAGCCCAAGTTGTAATCTTTGATATATAACACAAGTACATAAGAATATTCTTAATTAAATGATAAAGTGGAAATGGGCTTAAAAATGAAATTGATCATAAGAGAAAATCTGATGTTTCATAAATACATGACAAACTATACAACAATATTTAGAGATATATAATAAAAGCATACATCATTTTAGTTTTTATTTTGAGGTATAAAATAATAAAATATATCATGGGTGGTAAATCTTATACATTTGCATTTCCATGCAAGAAGATACTAACTAGTGTCATGTTCAGAAGAAGAGGTTGAACCAGCTTTGTGTTTTCCTTGGTGAATTGGTGCAATTAGTGTAGCCATGCAAGGGCTGCAGTTGAAGCATTTGTCATAGCCCATTAGTTAAGGAATATGAAAACAAGAAGTTCAGACCTCATTTTCATATGATGAAACTTGGAGGAAGGACAAGAATACGTGGTCCAATTACATAAAATATGATAGATAATTTGTTACTCTTAGCTTATCAAAGAAGTTCTAAATAATATAATAATAAAAGCAGTAAGGATTTATTTGACATGGTTGATAAAATTTAAAGAAAAAATGTCCAAAGTCTTGTTTACTTATATAGCCCCGCAACGCAGGAATACTTACATTAATATTTGTCAGAAAAATTAATAATCTAAAACAGAAATTAAAAAAGACTTAAAAGGTGTAAGAATGACTTTTCTTAAAAAAAGGTATTGCTTATTTTCTTTTATATGCGCCAACAACACTAGGGACTATCACAGCATAAAAAACTTGTACCAAAAGTAATTTAAATGATACATTAAATTAGCACTTACTCCTTTTCATGAAAACACATGTGAGCACCACTACTAAGCATCTGTACTAATTGCACCAAAAGTAGCTCCAGCCCCCTCTGCTTCACAACTGTGCAAAACCAAAGTTCAATTCCTCTCCGACCCTCAAAGACTTCGTCGAATTGATGGAGGTTTCATCAGACTGATGAAAATTGGTCGACTCATCTTTCTCCAGAGAAAATTGGGGAAGACATTGCAAGGAAAACTCTAAACAATCGGAAGGGTTTTCAGGTAACCATGAAAAATCATCTATTTTATCTGAATTTTGACTTCTCCTCCTTTATCCCTCGTGGTCAGAATTAACTACAGAGACGGCAATGACAAGCCAATCCTTGATGCCGACGATTTCGTTTACCTTTTGCACGAGTCGTATATCTTTTGCTATATTTATTGTTTACATGTTAGATCCATATGTGTATATGTGTTGTTGCATGTTGGTAAATATGTACTAATTAGAGAATTTAATATTTTAACCTTAGATTTAAAGTTGTGGTTTTTTAGAAATTGGAGATTTTAGAATCAAACCGATCTCCAACATATAAATAGTCTTATTTAGAGTTCAGAGGAAAATGAACGAAAACTACAATGAATCTACTTGATAGAGCTACGGACGACTCATTTAGCGAGGTAATGAATTGAATTTTCACTTCATCAGAATAGGTATAGATATTTGTGGCAGTTTTTATCTTTCGTACCGATGACCATGATATTTCATTAATTAGAATATTAAGTTTTGATTTTTAATTCTCCTTGATTCTGTCTGTTGACCGTTGTAAAATTATAGTATGTTTGAACAATACGCGATGATCAAATCTCCACTTTTTTCATTTTTACAATTCGTTAACTACGTTCTATGTATAATAATACAACTTGACGCCGAGTTGTGTTGTTTTGATTGTTGAACATATTGATCTCATTTGCTATATTCATGATTTTCTTTGATTTTTTGCAGGTTTAATGACTTTTGATGAGCAAAAATGTCGTTGGATTATGAGTAGCTATACATTCCTTCTCCTTTAATATATTTTATGTGACTAGCTTATTGTAGAGCGATGGTCTGGATGAGTTGTTTGAGCTTAAGCTCCTCTTTTTTTGTTCCTTTTTCTCCGTTGTTATGGTTCTTCTATGTGCTTCTTTCCTACACCTCACTTGTGGAAGACCTAGCAAAGTACAAAATATAAATGAAGCACAAGATTCAATAGGTAATTCCAATGGTTAAGATTAATGCTTATTTTGTTTTGCTACAATTATATCAACTATCAAGTATGTTGTTTGATAGGCATCCTTTTAGTTCATTATAGAAAACTGTTTTAATAGAGTACCTTAATCATTATTTGAGTATTGGAATAAAACTGCTTCAAATGGGACAATATGTATATTTAGTGCTCATATAGTCCATCTCAATTGGTTTAGGTTTGAAGCATAGTTTTTTTTTTAATTTGTTGATCGCAATTTTCTGTCCATAACAGTTTATTTTTCCTGAACAAAGTAGGATCATTTTGTCATCATATTTGCTAGGTTCATCGTTTCCATACAACTTCTTATTTTCCTTTGCAATGTCGAATCGTTTTGGACTTCTCTCATTTGTTATCCGCTTATTGTTATGCTAAATATTTGAACAAGTTCTAGCTACAATGAATTTATGTGACAGAGACAATACTTCTAAAATGTAGTTTATATGCATTTTATAAGTTGCATAACTTTTGACTAAGGTGTATGATGTTATACATACATAAATAAATATGACAAATTTAAATATTTTCTTTGAACACAAAGGTCATATTTAGCTGGAGTTAGTGCTTAAGGTAACTATATTTGCTGGTACAATTAGCTAAGTTGAAGTATATTAATGGAGAAATTTCTTGAGGTATGATAGGATACATGAAGATGGATTAACACCCACATTTTTCATGGCTCTTATAAATTATTATGGGCTATATCAAAGAAGAAAGAAAGTTATGATTTCAATAGGTTCATACTTTCTATATAAAAGGAAACTCAATATTCCTACACGTAAGAAAGCGAGTTGGGTAGTTAGGGAAATACTGGATGCAAGATCTTCGTTGGCTACGGAAATCCCCTGCCATACTGCCCTTGACAATTTCATTGTTAAAGGTCATGTAGCTGTCAAAAGTTGTTTGTGACAGATCGCCCAAAAACACTATCCTAGGATTCCTGTATACTATCGTTGTCCACCATACTTGGATTGAGAAAAACAAACGCAGGTCCCAACAGAAATGAAGAGCACCAACTGTAGTTCTGAAAGAGATTGCCATAGAACTACACATAGTTGGCCAAAAGTGTAGTTAGTAATAGTTAGCGTCTTTTCGTATAGAAGAAAGCAATAGTAATGATCTGTATTCTTAGACCTTGAGTTCAAAAGGACTACCTATATATATTTGCAATTTGGTTGAATAAAATTTTATCTTTTGACAAAAAATAAAAGAAAGAAAAGAAAACTAACAAGGATCACTTAGTCTGATATGTTAAATTTGTGGACTAATCATTCCTCCTCACTCTTTCAGCATTGGATTTACATGTTTCGGTAAGTTCTTGATGAGTTTTGTTTATGTTCTTCCGTCTTTCAGAATGTTAATTTTTCCTACTGGATCTGTGATAATTGTGTTGATAATGCACCAAATCTATTGACAAATAATTAGAAGAGAATGTAAGAAATTGACTCTCTAATAGATAATATTGAGATTTAATGCACTGAAATATTCTACACAATAAAATTATATATTTCATCTTTTATTTAGTTTATCTTATGCAATGTTGTTTTTTAGAATGTCATTTCTATTAACTCCTTTTTATACTTTCCTATAAGATTAGAAAAATTATGATGATTTTCAGGTATTTAACATAAATATGATGACTTTAAGAGCGTATTTGGATTGTGACTTATTTCAAATCTTTTCAAGTCAAAGTTACTTTTAAACATTTTAAAAGTATGTCGATAAAATAAAGTAGTGCTTATAAGGAAGCCTGTTTGGATTGACTTATTTTAAGTCTTTTATAAGTCAATTACTTTTTGAGTAGTTTTGAAGTATTTCGATAAAATAAAGAAATGCTTATAAGCATTTATTTTTAAGTCAAATAAACAAAAACAAGCCAAAAATCATAAGTTAATTTTTTTTAACTTATGACTTTTGGCTTATGGGTCACAAGTCAAGAGCCAATCCACAGTTTGATTTTGTGTTCCCTATGACTGATAAGGTTTATGTAATTGGTCGATCTATGTCAAGAGCTATGGTATGTCAGTTAATCGATCTATGTCAAGAGCTATGGTATGTCAATTAATCGATCTATGTCAAGAGTTATGGTATGTCAATTAGGAATAAAGGACAAGCTAAGCTCTTAAAAATGATAACAAACAAATCAAAGGTGATTATGTGTGCAACGATTTCATAGATTTTGATCAGCCACAATACTATCACCAAAGAAATATGTGTTTGTAGTTTTCCTATCTATATGAAGCTCCTATAATCATGTGTGAAATTTACCATAAAGTTTACATAAAAATGTAGCTGATAAACAAATTTGTGTATTTTGTTTTGTTTTTATTTTGTTTGTGACATTTATAATTTGATCGGACTGACTTTTCAGACAGATTCTACTTGAATCATTCTCTTCACAAGAATGAGTTTGATTTTGGTCATGGCATTAAGCAGATGAAGTGTTAGGATGGCTTCAAAACTATGGATAAACTGAGTGGTATAAATGTTGCAAGTTTGAGCTTTCTTTCCAAACTAAGATAAGATTAATTGTAACAGGTTGTAGTGCTTTTACATTATTTTTACTAAGGAATTTCTCTATTTTGTTCTGTTGATAGCTTGATATTAACTTGTTCAATTTGCTTTTAGCAACTTCTAAATGCATACTTTGTGATGCTCTTTTAGACACTATCAACTCATAGCGAACTTGCATCTTTACCAAATTCTAATGCAAACGTTGTTGTCATTCTTTTAATTTTACTAATCATGTACTGTTGGGCCCGTGCTAAGCACGAGCCATGCCCATGTAGTATTATAGATTTGGGGAAAACAGTGACAATCTTCATCATTATTCAACAAGTCACTCATAGATACTTGTAGATTTTTTCTAATGTTAATCCTCAGGAAAACATTGTAATTTGTGGGGCAAAAATCACACATTTTCAAAAATAGTACATCTCTAATGGACAAACACATTAAGTTTTATTTGAATAAAAAATTAAAATTAAAATTCAAACAAAATTGAATTTTAGTTGATACAAATAATTTAAAATAATTGTTTATTTTAAAGCCCAAGTTGTAATCTTTGATATATAACACAAGTACATAAGAATATTCTTAATTAAATGATAAAGTGGAGATGGGCTTAAAAATGAAATTGATCATAAGAGAAAATTTCATGTTTCATAAATACATAACAAACCATACAACAGATATATTACAGAAGCATACACCATTTAATTTTTATTTTGAGGTATAAAATAAGAAAATATATCATGGGTGGTAAATTTTATTACCACATTTACATTTCCATGCAAGAAGATAGTAGTTAGTGTCATGTTCAGAAGAAGAGGCTGAGCCAGCTTTGTGTTTTCCTTGGTGAATGGGTGCAATTAGTGTAGCCATGCAAGGGCTGTAGTTGAAGCATTTGTCAACACTACACCTTGGTGGCCTTGATCCTACCTTCACTCCCGCGATTGTTCCCTTTTCCCAATTTTTAACCTCAACACCATCTGTACCTCAATATATCTCATTCATCAACTCACTATTTAAACGTACAAATTATGAAATTTTATTATTACCCTCGAGCACAAAATTTTAAGTGAAAAAGAACTATTTTCGAATTAATTATATGATCTCATAAATATTTATGTACTTATAAATCATTTCGTTAAATGTAAAATCACAACAGTATCAATTAAATTTAGATACGGAGAATAGTGTATTTTTAATCTATGACTATTTGTTTTCGACACCGACGAGATCTTCTTCTTTTTCTTCATTTTTACGAGTAAAACATGAGAAGAGGAAAAAAATGATGGCACCGGTTTTTTTTTTAAAAATAAAATAATTTAATTGATCATATTTAAAGCACTACGAGAATTTATACTACTAGATCTATTAAGCATATATATTATAATATATATAGTTTTATAACTACAAGGGAGAGGATGCCATTAAAGATAATTAAAAGATACTTAAAAGATTTTCAAATAGGAAAGATGGTATCTTTTTTCAACTAACTAAAAATAAATGAATGACATATAAAATAAAATACTCTAACTAGAGTTGCTATACTTTGTTCCTGTTTAATTTTCCGACTGTCGCGACAAACAAATACTCTATTTCATTTGCTTAGGAGTAATAAGTAGTGTTTTTAGCTTGAAGACAACTCTTTAAATATTTAATCAAATGCTTTGTACAAAATAAGGATAAAATGAATGAAGAAAAAAATGATTGGATTTTGACTTTGTAAAATAGGATTTATTTTGAAAACATAATAAAAAGATAAAAATAGCGAAACGGTGGAGGAAGTAAACAAAAGGAAGAGGAAACAATAATTTCGGTTGGAATTAAAAGGAGTTATATATGTGTTATTAGTATTTATGGGATGGAGGATGATGAGATGGCGGAAAGGAATAACTAAGTAGTATCATTTATTTCACTTAATTAATAAAGTACTACTTACCTGTAATTGGAAGGTGACATAAAAGGCAACGATCAATAAATCTTGTCCTACTTCTGCAGCCCTATTCAATGTTAAGAGACAACCCTTTACATATACAACAAATAATTCAATCATAAATTAGAGTGGGTCCCCCTTACATCTTTCATAACAGTAACATATCTTACCTGACACGATACTGGTTGGTTGTTAAGAAATAAATGCTCTCTTCTTCAAGCTGCCTCCGTGGTCAAACATAATTGTATATACATTACTCTCTTCGTTCAATAATATTTATTCATTATACAAAAAATAGATGTCAATAATACTTGATCATTTTATAAAATTCATAAATAATTTTATCCTTAGCTTCTAATTTATCTTTATCACTAATTATAGTCATTTTCCTATTATATTTTTCAAGACATTAAATTTATTATATTTAAAAAGGTAATATAGTTAAATTATCACTCTATTTATAGTTTCTTAAAAAGTTTATAGTGGATAACTATTATTCGACAGAAGGAGTAACAAAATTTAAAATTTTCCTTTTAGTTTAAAAAATGTTGTACTTGTATTATTTGATTGTGTACCAAAACAACCAATACAATAATAAACATATGCATAAACATGACTCTTAACTTAGTTTTAACGGATTATTATGTCCTTCAATTTTGAGTGAGCACAAATAGACACCTAAACTTGTCTAAAATTAAACAAGTAAACACACGTGTTTTATATGGAATAATACATGTAGGACACCACGTAGGACACAAAATATAACCGCAATGCCATGTAGGATGAATTTGTCTATTTATTCAATTTTATATAAGTTTAAGTGTCTACTTGTACACATCCAAAATTAAAGGTCATAGTTACCAACTGACATCAAGTTAAGGGTACATAGAGTAAAATGTTTTATTTCAAAAGATTATTTTAAGAAAAGTATTTGAAAAGCCAAAATTTAATAAAATGAAGTGTAGTTAAGAAGCTAATTGTTTACTTGGAAAAGATGGTAATTGATAAGAAAGTGCTGGCTTCTTTTTTGTTAACTAGCTCCAAGTGTCACCTTTGTGGACAAGTGTTAAGTGTCATGGACACTTGTCCTAATTTTGAGCAATGTTCTAGCCTATAAATTGTTCCTCTCCATTTGATAATTTACATAAGGAAAATACTAATCACTTTCTTGCTCCGTCTTTTCACTCTCGTTCAGTCTCTCTCTATTGGATTTTTATCTTATTAAATTTTGGCTTTGATATTTTATATCCCCTAATAACTTCTTGTTAATTAATTTGCTGATTTATCCTCTATTTAAGATGCATATCTTCTATTTAAGATAGAGAAGTGCTTGTTTAATTTTGAGAAAATATTTCACATCATTAAAATAATTTCTTAGGACAGTGTTCAGCATAACTCATATATTAATTTTATGCACTATCATTATATATCATTGTAGTAATTTTCATCTTATTTTCAGGACTACTATTTTGTTAAATAATAAAGTTATTTATTATTATTATTGTGAAATTTCAATTATTTCCCCAACAGTTTATGTATTATCATGGTATTTTTTAGGCAAATCGTTAAAGGTAACATGGATAATTTATGGAATTTTTGAACGTGTCATGCATTATTCAGAAAAGGCATTAGAAAAGAAAGGAAAATACGCGCCGTCGTACAAAATTAATATGAGACGGGGAATACACATGTACACGTAAAGGGCTGACCAGAAGACAGTCAACTTAATACTACTAATTATTTTGACCTCCATTAATTCCTTCTTCTAAAGTATGAGAAAGAGAGTGTATAGGCTTAGACGGGAGAGGGTCTACAATTTATGACGGTTGGTCTAAGAATTTCTGGATTATATGACTGGCTTTATGATTGAAATAAATCAATTTTGTGGATATCGATCGCACTTCACATATTGTCACGCCCAAATTGATCCACTTTAGTAGTAAAATACCATTCGACATTTAACCATATGACTTCGTAGGGTCTAGGTGAAACATAAGGGCTTTATGGGAATCTTTTACATATTCAACCTATTTCACTTATTTTCAAAGCAGTGTTGTTCACTACTAAAAAGTAAATTTTTTTTAACAAAAGCGACGGATTCTTTCTTTTTTTATATTTTCAATCCATCACTTTTTTGGAAATTTATATTTTGAAAATCTCAACAAAGCGACGGACTAAAGAACACTGTCCGTCGCTGTTCTGATAATTAATTTTTTAAAATATCTAGAAAAGCGATGGACTAAAGGACCCTGTCTGTCGTTTTTCTGGATTTATTTGAAAAAAATCTTCTATATATAATAGGAGAGGAAATAGTGCCACATGTCAACACCACATAATTTCTAGATATATTAAATAAGAAATACAACAATTTTAATTTATAGATATATAAATAAAAATTAACAATTGTAAAAAATTAAAACAGTTTTTAGAATTCATGTACTTTAAAAACTGTTGAAGTGGTCTCTTTTTAAATAATAATAAAAATTAAATACATTTGTTCCTAATAAAGTGCAAACTAACTATTGTTTTCATGTTTGAAATCACTACAACTTCACGCAATTTACTTTATTTTTTAAAAATAGAAGACATAAAATTGTCAGCATGACAAAGAAAAATCACTAAAATTATAATCCCCAAAAAAAACAGAATCAATAAAATTATAATAATAAATAAGAAATATTTTCTTAGTCATTATCCACATCCTACAAATTGGCAACAACTGAATATAAACCGTTTAGCATTATCATTAATGGTAGTATATCAGTTCATACCAAATGGTTTTTCTTTCCTTCAAAAACTCTCGCGCATTGCGCTGATTTAAAATATAATAATTTTATAATTAAAAACAACTAATAAAATATATAATGCACTTAAATAATTTATTTAATTTATTTTAATAGCAATATAATAATACAAATCATTAACTTGTGTATTTGAGCAATATTAAATTAATATCATTAGTACACAATTTAATTTATTATATTAAAATATATATATATATATAATTTATTATTTTTATGTAGTTTGAATAAAAATATTATGTTAATAATTTATCAATTCTAACCTTCCATATTGAAATATTTGATATCATAAGACTAAACAACATGTTGAAACATTTTATATATGTTTATCCAAAATATTATTTATTGTATTAATTTGTGTTAAATATAATATAAAATTAAAAATAATCTTAATTAGTATAATCACTATATTAGATTTAATCAATGTATGTAGATGATATATTAAATTTTAATTTGAATCTATATATATCTATATATTGGGAAAAGGGTCAAAAATGCCCCTCAATTTTGGTTTATTGTTTGACTTTACCCTCGCCGTTAAAATGAAGTTAATTTTACCCCTCCCGTTACTAATTTCACCAAATTTACCCCTCATTTGACGGAAAGCCCCAAATTGACTCAAATTAACCAATTTTTACTTAAATTACCCAATTTTAACCCGATCCGACCCGACCCGACCCACCTAATAATATAACCCATTTTTGTTCTATCTTGTTCATCTTCATCTTTAAACTTGGGTTCCTTTTCAAAAACAACCTGTAAACAATCGATTTGAAAACACCCATCAAACAATTACCAAAATCCACCAGCTCCATCCACGAACTCCAGCAAGAGTGAACGCCGCCATTTCCCTCCCTTTTCCCCTTTTACATTTTCTTCTATTGTATAGGTGTTTTTGGCTCCAACTTCGGAGAACAACGACCATGAACTCCGGCGAGGCTCTGCAAATCAGCAACCACCACAGCCCCTCTCCCAACGCCAAAATCAGCAAACCCATTTCTCGAACCTGTTAACAACACCAACACAGCTCCACGATCGAGCTTCATCTCATTTTTCGGTGACCCTCTGTTTGCTTTCCATTCTAATATTTTATTATGATTTATTTTTCTTTTACATTTTTCACTCTTTTCTCTGTGTTTCAGATTTGGTTAGGGAGTTCAAGCTCCAATAATTTATCATTTTTTCATATTCCTTGTTCAAGTTTGTCATTGATTGTATGCAATTAAACTTTGTTGTGGATTATTTTATTTTTTGGTTTGATATTATTGTTTTTTGGGTAGCGGGGTTAGAACTTTTCCGGGCAGCTTTTTTGCTTTAATTTGATGGTTTTTTTTAATTTTTTTTTCAAATATGTAAAAACTTCAGTAATAATATGTACTACAATAGCACTTTGTAAAGTATAAACTCCATCAGTGTCTGCATTTCTATCAGCCTGTAGACTACATCTTTTTTAAAAAATATTAATTTTAAAGATGAAGATGAACGGATATGAAGATAAACAAAAATGGGTTATATTATTAGGTGGGTCGGGTCGGATTAAAATTGGATAATGGGTAAAAGGAAATTTGGGAGAATGGGTAAAATAGGGTTAACCGGGTTATTCTAAATGGGGTCGGGTCATTGGGTTAAAATAAGGAATAGGCTTTTTTTTTAAAAATTCGGGTCAATTTTGGGGCTTTCCGTCAAATGAGGGGTAAATTTGGTGAAATTAGTAACGGAAGGGTTAAAATTAACTTCATTTTAACGGCGAGGGTAAAGTGAAACAATAAACCAAAGTTGAGGGGCATTTTTGACCCTTTTCCCTTAAAAAAAATATATTTTTTATTGGTTCAAACGGTTTCATAACAAAAATAGACCAAATAACGATTGAGTTGCATTGACTAATGATTTTAGCCCAAAAAACCTCTTTGCCCTAACTGTCGGTTTTCCCTCAAAGAGATGACATTGCTGATATGAATTCCTCTTCTCTGCAAATTCTCATTCGCTGTGTTCAAAGTTGTCATCTTTGTGGCTTTGAGGTACTGTCTTTTCTCCATGCCCTACATATTTGTTTTTACCATATTTAATTTTCTTGAAGAAAAGATGTTCGGTCGTTACTCAAGATCTGTGTGCTTACAATTTTATATCTGAATGAGAGTGAAGCTCTTTCTGCATATATATATATATATATATATTTATTATTAATATGAATGTCTTCTTCTCCGCCAACATCATTTTTTTGCCACAAGTGGTTCTGGGGTTTTAGCAGTGGGTTTCCACATTTCTGTCAACTGGGTTTTTTCCCAAACAGAGAATTTCTCCAAAGATTGTAAATTCTTGATTTTTGTGACAAGGATGGGCTCCTGTGATAGGTCCCCATATCCTGACTGATGGTGTTTTCATACATTTAGTAGGACTTAGGAGAGATTAAGTTCCTTTCCCTTGTTTAGGAGGACTTCATTTTTTTTTTGGGTATCTTCTTCCATATCATTTGGGAATGGAAAGTCTGGAGGTTCCGGTGGATCTGGTGGCTTTCGGGAGGGGATTATGTTATTCATGTTGGGGATCATGGGAACCATCTAGAGGAGACTGTTCAGAAAACCTTTGGAGAGTTTTTTTTTGTTTGTAAACAAAGCGGACATTATCTTATATCAACAACTTTTTGCCTCAAGGTCGTGTATTAGAGATGAGAAAGAAATATATCGAGATGTGCAACAGACATATTCTTTGTCAAAACAACAATGAGGTTCCATAAAAAATTATGGAAGAATGTGTAGAATCAATTGATGTATCTTATTTGTTGGTAATTGAGATACCAAACTTTCAATGTAGATATTGAAGTTAATCTAACATTGGTCAAATGGTGTTTTTTCATTCTTGTTTATATGAGCTGAAACAACTAAACTGCACTATGAGCACGAGTGCTTTTATACTAGTAATAGAAATAAGGGAAACTCCTTATATGAGTTGATAACCGTGCGAGTTCAGCAGCCCTCAATGATAGTGGCAGATCCGACCTGGTTTGATATCCGCTGCTTATATGTGGATGATTAAATCCAAACGACTTGATATTCATATGCCTGTGTCCGTCCACTTCTAAAGTTTAAGAATTCAAAAATAGGGTTTAACCAAGGGGTTTTAAGTTAGCTGTAATAGCAGTTGAGTGAACCTTTTGAATTCTAGGGTTTAGTCGAGGGATTTATGTGGCCCTTCTTTCCATGTGTATGCATAAGTTTCTCGAGATTATATTGATTTTAAGCTAATATATGTGTGAAGGAACATCAATCGCGGACGCTGTAATGATAAAAGAAGATCTTACAAATCCCTGCTGCATTGCTGTAAGTATTCAGGTTTAACATTTCTATTTACTACTTCTGTTGATTTTTGCTGATTTTGGATTGTCTTTGTAGTGGAAAGACAAGTACAGTAAATTGAAAGATGGCTACACAAAGCTTGAAGATCGAAGAAATGCTCTTCGTAAAGGTCTCTCCATTTACGAGGAACAAGTCTCCAAAATGCAGGCAGAAAATTTGTCTCTCAGGAAAGGTATAGTTACTTTCACTTTAGATTTACATCCCCTTTGATTTCTGAATATGAGATTTGAGTAATAACTTAAAAGAGAAGCACTGAGTAATTCGTAAATTATTAAATAAAAAGAAGTAAAACACTGGAATTTAATGTCTAGGAGTTTGACCATGCTGGAGGTTGACCATGCCAGGCTGCCTGGTGAATTAGTCCAGGCGTGCAAGTTCACTGGGACTCCACACTGGTTAAAGAAAATGCTACCAATAGTTTGACTATACACTGGTTGCCTGTTGAATTCGTCAAAGTGCCTGTAAGGTGGCTCAGCCACCTCATTAAGAAAGTGCCTAGGAATTTAAACACGTCATCTTGATTGGTGTCATTAAAACTTGGTGCGTACCTACATTCTAAACGCAGAGACAATACTGTATGGTTAGAAGCTTACATTCTTTGATCTTGTTTGACTTTGGTAGTGAGAGTCTGTGCCCCTTGTTGAATGCATGCCTTGTTTCTTGTCAGAGACATACGTTGATTTGACACTGTATTTTGTTTGATTTCTTGGAACTGACTCATTGATTTGCTGCTGTATTTTGTATGATTTTTTCCAGATCTTGGGGATGAGAAAGTTAGGACAAACAATGAGAAGGAGGAAAAAATAAAGGAATCTGCTTTAAGGGTTTCCTTAGAGAGTGAAGTTGCTGGGTTGAAGAATGAGATTCTTTCCTTGAAGAAAAAATTGGTAGCTGATGATGGAGGTAGAGAAATTAGTGAGCTTAAGGAGCATCTCTCTGAGAGGGAAACAAAGATAAATGAACTAAAGGAGCTTGTTGAGAAAGAACGAGTGAGAGCAGAGTCGGAGAAAAAGAAGGCTGAGTTGGAGAGGAAAAAGGCAGACGACTTGAGGACAAAATTGAAGATTGAAAAAACAAGGGCTGATGAAGAGAGGAGACTTGCTGATGCTGAAAGGAAAAGAGCAGAAGTAAATAGGCTTAGTTTGGAAAATCTGAAAAAGGAAGCTGATCAAGTGAAATCGAAGTTAGCTTTGGTTATTTTGGAGGTTGAAGATGCTAAGAAGAAGCTGGAGGCAGAAAGAGAAAACACATCTAAAGAGAGAAAACGTGCAGATGCAGCAGGAATGAAAACTGTAGAGCAAAAAAAGATTGCAGAAGCCAACTGCAAAATGGCCATGGATGAAAAAAGTCGTGCTACTGCTCTATTTCGGCAGTTGGAACAGGATAGACAAAAGGTTGATAATTTGAAGAAGGAGATTGGTGAACTCATGGCATCTGGTAAAATGGTTAACATCGTATCTAGTGAAGGGACAACTGTAGGAACTGCTCAATTATCATCTGAGCTTGGTTCAGTGGCAGTGGATAGAGATGTTACCATGGTAGATGTTGCTCTGAATTCTGATGCAGCCCAAAGAAAACTCCAGGAAATGGAACATAGGGTGGTGGATGAGAAAAAGCGTGTTAAATCAGAGATGAAAAAAGTGGAAAAGCAAAGAAAGGCTGCAGAAGCATATAAAAAGAAGGCATCTGATGAAAAAGATCGTGCTGATAAGCTATCTGAAGCGGTTGAAAATTACACAAAACAGGTTGAAGAACTGCAGAAGGAAATTAAAAAGATAATTTCTGCAAGGTCGTTAGCTGATTGTCCTCTTCACATGTCTGATAGTAATGTGCATGTTGAAACTGGTAAAGTTAAGCTGTTGAAGAAGCAATTGAAGTTTGAAAAGAAGCTGGTGAAGCATGTCAAAAAAGTAGCTAAGTTAGAAAAAGCGCATAATGATGTTATACAACAGCAACGCCTACTTAGCATAAAGCAGGAGGTTGTTCACTTCTTAAGACGTCTAAATATGTTGGATGGTTGCTTCTTTCAAGATGATGAGCATGACCTGGAAAAGGTTTGTTTCTTTCGTGCTTGGTATCGTTAAAGCTCTTATATAGTAAGGAAGGTGTTTTTTATTAAGTTTTTTCTCAAGAAACCTTGGGGATGTATGCATTATATTTGGTAATTTTCAACCAGAACTGGAGTTGGTAGAAACAGAAATTGTGACTGTTTGAACAATTAGCTTAACATTTTTCAAGAATTTGTTGAACTTCATTAAAATTGCTTTATTGGCTATTTTTGAAGCCATGCGTACTCTTGCAGAATGTTCAGCAAAATTTTGAAAATAGTATATGATATGTTCAGAAGAGCTCACTCCTCTATACCTGCTCCATTTTCACATAGACACCCATTTAATATACTTTGGGTTGTCTTTATTCCTTCAATTCCTTTAATTAAATTGATGCAAACTATGTTTCTATGGTTTCTTGATGATTTGATCTTCCTGATGTGCAGGTTTGCAGCTTCAACTTGAAAAACAATTATTCTGGTTTGAAAGCTTGTGATATGCACTGCCATCTTGGGAATGACTCGGTGCAGTTAGCTGCTGTAGTGTCTGATCCATCCAAGCAAAAGATAAAACGTAGTGTACCTTCGCTTCCTATATGTGGAGGGAACAACCCTGAATCAATATCAGGTATTAACTCTAAATTGGAGCCTTTGCTTGGAGGTTCCAACAAAAAAGTGTTACAGAGTTCTGCCATGAATTCCAGTTCAGCATCTTTTTCTAACAGGCTATTGGTGGGCTCACAGGAAAGATGTGCTTCTATCACAACATCAGCTAAATCAGCCGAAGGAAAATTGGACATAGAACCGACCATCTCAAGTTTATCTGGCGATGCAAGAAAAAAGTGCAACAAGAATGTTGTAGCAATTGCTGAAAGTAATGTCAAGAGTCCTATCAGTTGTATTTATACTGAGAGGACGGCCTCACATCATAAGAGGATGAGCAGATCTATTGATGCCATTGAATATAATGGAAACTTGAATTCCGAGGGTAACAAGTGGCAAAGACAGCTGTCACAAAAGATCTCTTTACATGATGGTATGTTAAATAGTAGAACAGATAGACTTCATGATGAGAAAAAGCATTTGGTAGCTGACATTCAACATGACTCGTTCAGCGAACATTTTAGATCTACCAAGAAGAGAAAAACATCCTGTGAACTAGGCCTGCAGCTTTTAAACAATAATAGTGTGGCAAAGACAAAGTTCGACAGTTCTGGTATCAAATCTGATGTCTGCGCACATCAATCTCCAAATGTCTATGGCCTTCCAGAAACTGCCCAGGATTGCAAGGATGGGGAACACAATGATCTGGGAGATATTGATGAACTTGTCAGTGGGGATTATATAAAGCTTCTCAATTTGGATAATGATACAGATGAAGAGTCTTATCGTCTGGCAATTGAAATGCCTTTATCGCCTACACTTCCTGAGATTCAGTGCCATAGCAGTGTGGCACTTGTCCCGATTAACACACCTTTATATGAGGGATTCTTAAATGCAAGGGAGACTGTGGCTTCATCAGGCAATTGTGATGTCATCAATATGGAAATCAATTCTAATAAATTAAAGCACCCTACCATAGATCCTCCAAAAAAATCATCATTACCTGAGAAAAAAGATCATGTTGATTCATCTAAGAGATTAAACCTTGACACAGCTTGCGAGTTATCCTGCAGTTCCTATCCAGATACATTGGAAGCATTGTGCAGGTCAGACCTAGCTGCTCCTGCTAGTGTGGGGCTGCAGATTTCATCGGAAAGGAGAGTCGTCTCATTACAGGATGGGTTTGCCAAGTATTGTGTCATCTTTTCAAATAACAATGATGAGAAAACCATTTCAAGTGTTTACCATGCTACCAGCCGTTGTCTTGCTCAATGCTCAGTATCATCAGATACTTCTCTTAGGAGTATTCTGGTCACTCTTTTGAATCTTCAAGAAATTTCAAATGAGTAAGCTAAGCTATTCTGTTTTGAGTTGGGTTTCGTGCTTACTTTGCATTGGACATACGTATATTTGTCATACATTTTAAAATTCTTTACTTGTTAGTCTAAAAAGGTTTACTTCACTTTTCTTTTAAAATTTAAAATTTACTATGTAATTACATTTGTGCAACCAATGACTCAGGGAGTTGCTCTGTAATTACGTGATACATATTTATTTTTTTGAAACTACTAGGTTGTGTTCTTACTACCCAGTAATTAGTAATTACCCAACCTAGTAATTGCACATTGATTTGTAAACACACCCACTCCCTAAGAGTTAGAAGGTAGGATTTAGCCCAAGGCTAGCCTAAGGTCAAATGGCCATGAATTAGATATTCAAATATATGTCACTTGATAGACTGATCTTTTAGATGTCTTACACCATAAGTTTTATGCTCGTACAATATTTGGTATTCATGTTTCTTCATGGTGGTAGGATATCCGATAATCATGTGCTTATCTCCCAAAAGAAGTACCTTTCAAGTATCTATATTGTTTGTTCTTGTAATATAACACAATGATGTTACTCTGCTCAATTTTACTTCCAACTGGTACTAAGAAATTAGTAGGCTTAGTTAGCTCACATCTGGAGGTACTTGGCATCAATTGAATAATGGATGGACAGTACTAACTTTTTCTAGTCAACTTTAAAATGGGGGTATTACTTGTTGATTATGTCCAAGCTTTTAATCTGTATTCTTGAATCACAACCTTTTGACATCCCAAGCTCATAAACTGTGCCTGTTAACACTTTTTCTTTTGGCACATGTTGATTTTGTTCAGAAAGGATGATTTACAACATGGAAATGGAATCACTTGTTATTAGGTTGTGATGATAATGTATGGAAGGTTTATATAATTTTATTGATAAATTATGCTGGATTGTTTTTACTAATCTATTTTCTAGATGCCTTATTTCATACAGCGATCTGGAGGGTTTACATATTTTAAGTTATTTGCAAAAGTTTAAGATGCTTTCGGCCAAATTGTCATTCTTAGGCATGTAGGATGTTCTTAGTTTATGTGCATTAGTCTCGTCCATGTCAAGTGTTATGCCTATGCTTCATTAGCTAGCAAATGGTTTCAAATTTGATATGTTGATAATCAAACATGAGCTAACATTTTATCCCTTCCCACTTTTTTCAGGGAGAAGACATGTGTCTTCTTTTCACTCTTACTTCTCTACATTTCTGATACTGCAACGAGAGCCTTTGGAGATGATTGGGAGAGAGACCTGATCCTTTTCATAAATTCTGTTGCTCAGCATATATATACAGGTTCTTGCCTTTTGTCTATTCAGATTAAGATGTTTCTTGGAAATTTTTACAATGTATATGCTAAGCAACTCCGAATCTTCCGTATTGGCAGAACTCTCACATGAAGATATGAGAAGGATATTTGTGGAGTCTTGCAACTTGTATGATGTACTTTCTCTTGTGGAGGATTTTCTTTTGCATGGTAAATTGCTGGTGCATGCTGTAAGTTCTGATTCAAAGCTTGCGTCCAATTCAGGAATCCATCTTATTTTGGATGGTCGTAGTATAAGCTTGTGCAAGCAACCTGCTCCTACTCAGTTGTTGCTAACTGGAGGAATTTTGCTAGCATCAGTATGTGCCGCGTTTGACCATATTGGTTTTGTTTGTGAGGCTTCCTGCAACATTTTAAGGACGCTGAGATCTGATGCTCTAAATATTCTTCATATATTTGCCTATCTATGTGGTACTAAATATATTACCCTCAAAGAGTATGGCTTAGCTATGACTGTGGTGAAGTCATTGGTGATGCTTATTCACAATAATAGATCATCTCCTAATCCTCTTTCTTGTGTTGCATCTGCAGTTGAGTCTTTGTCTAAGATTTGTTCAGGTAGTAAGTGCCCGTTTTCAGAGAGTGCAGCTACCATGGATGTTGTTGCATCCTCACTCTTGGATAGTCTTAAGAGTTATTCTTGCTCTGCTGTGGGGTTGGATTTGATGGAATCATTGAACTCATCAAGACAAGGAATCAAATGTGATGGAAAGAAAACTGAGGAATCCACAGATAATGTAGATTTAGTACAGTCAGCATATGTTACTTTGGGGGATTCAAGCCAGTTCATTGATACCCTTGCACTGGTGGAGCTTGTTGCAGGTTTCATGGTATGATTCTTATTTTATTAGTATACTCGGCAATCTTGTGATTTTTTATTTTTTTTATATGACAAGGGAAACCCGCAGCCGCTACCCTTTGGGTGCGCACAAGGTAAAACCCCCGCTCCTATGCAATAGCTCGCAAACCACATAGGAGAGGTAACCCGCACTAGGCAATCCCGATGCGACGAGCTCGACCCAGAAGGCAAACCCCTTGCTTTCGCTGGCAAGGGGTTTCGAAGTAATCTTGTGAAATTCTATCCTCTTTATTGGTTCTCTTTTATTTTTGTTGATCCAGGTCTAAAGAAAGTATGAACATTTGAGTGCTATTAGGATATTTTTCTTGAATGAATGACATTGCTATATCAGGAGACTGTCATTTCTTTAGGCAAAAGTACTCATTACCCCCCTCCCTAAACTTGAAGCTTTTTATACGGTGTACACCTAAACTAAATTCCGTTTTAATTACCCCCGAACTTGTTTATTCCTCCGTCCCGTACACCTTTTTTGTCCACCTGGCGTAGAAATTGACAACACTCTACTAGGCGCGTGAGGAAGTGATTTTTTGCCACATCACAAAGCTACAATGGTAAAAAAACGTAAAATCTCCATTTTTCTTTAATATTTGGCATATTTTAAACGAAAAATAGGGCAAAATGTAAATGAAAAGTAAAGGAAACAAAGATTAACACTTGGTAAGAATTTCAGACAAATTTGAAATTTAATCGACCAACTTCACGTCTAGAAAAACCCAAATCCAGAAGAAGTTCCGCGAAATCAGCCCTTATTCAAAAATAACTTTTAAACAATGAATTTTAAATTTAAGAAATTTATTTTTTGCAATATTAATTTATCTAGGTGGCTATTATTTATCCAGGTGGAAATCCACATCACCACTTTTGCCAGCTGTCGCGCGCGTGTAGTCACAATAGGAGCAGATGGACGAAAAAGGTGTACGCGACGGAGGAATAAACAAGTTCAGGGGGTAATTAAAACGGAATTTAGTTTAGGTGTACACCGTATAAAAGGCTTCAAGTTCAGGGGGGTAATGAGTACTTTTGCCTTTCTTTAATAAATATAAAAAGTTCCGACTGAATATATTATCAATAGTTAGTGACTTAATCCTCCCAAAAAAATCTTATCACAAGGCATTGGTATGGACTTTTGAATACTACTGGCTTCTTTGTGACTTGCTAATCTTAATAAAATTATGTTACCTTATCTAAAGAAAAAACATAGTTTCGGGTATTGCTGTCCTTTTGCTAATTTTAATAGTATGTTCTTTTTGTGCATTCTTATAGAATGTTTCAACATTTGCACATTGTCTTCCATCATTTTCTAGTATCCATATTTAGGAACTCCACTTGCAAGGGGAGAGGCAAAATCTGTTCGTTGTTGCTCATTCAGTAGTGGATGCTGATTTTTTAAAAGTAATTACTGCACCATTTCTTATTGTTTTTTTAACTTGGTAACTTTGTATTATATCACAACAATACATGGGTTGTACTGAAACCTTGTATACAGATGAACTCCAAACTTCAATGTTCTATGTCTATATCGAGTCTAAAACATCAATTATAGAGACAGTTTCATTTAAAGTTTAAATGGTTACACCAAAAACATAACAACAAAATGCAGTGAAGTTTAACTTTCTGCACATTATTCTCCATGCTTTCTAAACACCTAGAATTCCTCTTTTCCAGATTGCCCGCTATATTGAAGCAGGGATAATTCTCCATCTACCTCTGTCTTTAGCATATACACCTGCCTCTTTAGAGCTTCAGTGACTCTCCTAGGCATCGTCCAGGAAATGCCTTTGAGGCTAATGAACACCCTCCATAACTGTTGAGTATATTTGCAGTGTGGAAATAGATGGTTTGCAGTTTTTGAGGTTTCCCCACATAGAAAATATCTAGAACATAAGGTTATCCCCCTTTTCATTGCATTATCCTGAGTCAGAGTTGCTTCCTTAGCTATTAGCCATATGAAGCATGACACTTTATAAGAAATTCTGCACTTTCAAATTTGTTTCTATGGCCAAGTCGGGTTCTGTTGACTTGGTTGCTCCATCAACCTGTAAGCTGCCCCTACTTTAAATATACCTCTACTGTCAGCTTTCCACCATAACACATCCTCATATGTCTGGAGTCCATTAAAATTTCCAACAATGTTGATAAATTCTGCCACCCTCATCACTTCCAAGTCATTAAATTGTCTCCTGAAATTGAAGTTCCATCCCTGTTGTTCTACATCTCTGCTATGGTCCTTTGTTGATAAAGAACTAGATTGTAAATATCAGGGAAAAGAAGTTCCAGATTACCCATGTCATGCCATTCTTCCTTCCAGAATTTGGTCTTATTCCCATTGCCCACTTTCACCTTAGAGTTGGATGGAAAAGGAGCGACTCTTTCTTAAAAGTAAATTTTTTGGCATGGGAATTTGAATCCACTCCAATTCCTAATATCTCAATGAGATGCTAATAATACAAACACGTTAACTTAATATGGTGCTTTTGCATCCTGGACTTTGTATTTGCAGAAGGATGGAAAATCAGAAAGAAAATACAAATGGATTTCATTTAAAAATCAAAATATGTTAAGGTGAATCTCATTAGGAATTACCCCATTTAATTGGATAGGAGTTATATTTCGTCCCCTTTTAAATTTTTCAGTTAATTCTCACGCAATTTATCTCTATACTTAGTTGGTTGCGGTTTATTTTGGGCTTGAAAGGTGTACTTTTTCAGTATCTTGCCCTTCTATTTTTGTTACTATCTGTTGTCTCTTGTACTTCAATATCATCACTTTTTGTTGTAGAAACTGTTCCTTTTTTCAGAATGCTTTGTCATGCTTTTTATAGTATTTTGTCATGATTTCTTCACTTTTTGTAGCTTCTTTTTCGATTTGTTTTGATATGCATCGGAAATAACCTCTCTACCTTCCAAGGTAGGGGTAAGGTTTGTGTACACTCTACCCTCCTGAGACTGTAGTTGTGGGACAGTGGATATGTTGTTGTTGACTAGGTCTCATGGTGGTTGTGAAATTTTCTCAATTGATTCGTCAAGTGGACATTTATGGGGAGCAATTGAAGTTGTAATGCCTACTACTTCTCTACCCAAATTCTCAACTCTTTTAACTCCTATATTGTTGTATTTGAATCTTCTTTGTGCTCACTCCCATCTTTTGTTGGATCTTTTTTTTCAATGGAGGATATTCTTGGAGAATCTTTTTCCTTTTAAAATAATATCTGGCATAATTCTCTTGCTCTAATGGGCAATAGGGTTTTGGGGGGGGGGGGGTTCTGGCTAGGTAATTACTTTCCGTCTTTTCAGTTCATTTCTCAGAAGTTTCTGCCTAATTCTGTTATTTTTTATC
>JAJOOS010016610.1:0-25278 GCA_029582725.1 Solanum chiquidenum
TTTTTGGTTCACAAATCTGATAATCCTAAAATTAATGTTAATACGGCAATTGAGTCAGATAACGTTGAGTTCTTTGAAAACATTTATCCATATAAAATTGAATGTGAGTCGACAAGTGAAAGACATAAACGACCACGTGAAGAATTAATGGAAAATACACAACCTAACGAGGATCCTAGGCGTAGTAATCGCCAACGGAAATCCACTTCTTTCGGACCAAATTTTGTGGCATTCCTGCTTGAAAATAAGCCTCAAACATTTAAAGCAGCTATGTCTTCATCTGAGTCAACGTATTGAAAAGAAGCAGTCAATAGTGATATCGAATCAATTTTAAGTAATCATACTTGGGAATTGGCTAATCTTCCTCCAGGAAATAAACCTTTAGGATCAAAGTGGATCTTTAAAAGGAAAATGAAAGCTGATGGGACTATTGACAAATATAAGGCTAGACTTGTAGTCAAAGGATACAGACAAAAGGAAGGTCTGGACTACTTTGATACATACTCTACAGTAACAAGGATAACATCAATTAGGATGTTAATAGCACTAGCGGCAGTGCATGATTTTAAAATCCACCAAATGGATGTCAAGACAGCCTTTTTAAATGGAGAATTGGAGAAAAAAAATTACATGGAACAACCTGAAGGGTTTGTAGTTACTGGTAAATAAGAGAAACTGTGCAAGCTTGTGAAGTCGCTTTATGGGCTCAAGCAAGCACCCAAACAATGGCATGCTAAATTTGACCAAACGATGTTGGCAAATGGATTCAAGATTAACGAATGTGACAAGTGTGTTTACATTAACAACGTTCTGAATCATAAAGTCATTGTTTGTCTGTATGTTGATGACATGTTAATCATGAGTAAAAATATTGATGATATAAATGCTACTAAGCGCATGTTGTCCAGCAAGTTCGATATGAAGGACTTAGGAGATTCTGATTTGATCTTATGGATCAGTATTCTCAAAAATCCTCAGGGACTAGCATTATCTCAATCTCATTATATTGAAAGAGTATTGGATAAGTTCAAGTACTTGAATTTCAACAATGTCAAAACTCCAATTGATCTAAGCTTTACATTTTCAAAGAATGAAGGTGAAAGTGACTCTCAATTGGAATATGCCAGAGTGTTGGAAAGTTTGATGTACATTATGAATTGTACGCGACCAAATATAGCATGTGTTGTTAGCAAACTGAGTCGGTTCACTAGTAATCCTAATCAAACTCACTGGATGGCAATGAAACGTGTGTTGGGGTATCTGAAACATACACAACACTATGCTTTGCATTATAATAAATATCCTACCGTGATTGAAGGATATAGTGATGCAAATTGGATCACCGGGTCAAATGAAGTAAAATTCATAGGTGGTTATGTGTTTACACTTGGTGGAGGAGCAGTCTCTTGGAAATCATTTAAACAGACATGTATCGCTCGCTCCACAATGGAATCTGAATTTATTGCCTTAGATAAGGCCGGTGAATAAGCTGAATGGACCCAGAATTTCTTAGAGGATATTCCATTCTGGCCCAAACCTGTGGGACCTATTTGCATACATTGTGATAGTCAAGCAGCAATAGGTAGGGCAGGGAGCGTCATGTACAATGGGAAGTCTTGTCATATACGACGGAGACATAGTACTGTAAGACAACTGCTCTCTAGTGGAATTATCACAATTGACTATGTGAAGTCAAGCAATAATGTGTCAGATCCACTAACGAAAGGCCTAGTAAGCGAGGTAGTTGAAAGATCATTTAAGGGAATGGGTTTATGGCTTAGGACAAGTCATCATGGCGGTAACTCTATCTAGCAGACTGGAGATCCCAAGAGCTAGATTCAAGGAGAAAAACAAAGTTGTGACTGACGGTTTGACATTGTCAATCAACTCAATCCATTCTCATAATGAAGACAATGTTCAGGAACGAGGTTAAAACATTAAGGCTTGTTAATGAGTTAATAAAGCTTAAAGTTTTTAATGATTTGCTAAGTTTGGCAGATTTGACCAAAGAGTGTATCTACGAGATGACACGGTTAGAAATCGCCTATGTGAGTGTGAAGTGTAAGCCTCTTCAAAGAGAATTTTATGTCAAAAGCCTATTCTCTATACACTCATGAAACCAGGAGGTGTTCATGGCTGAAACGAACACAACCGTAAGAACCATAAACGGTAAAGGGTTAATTGTGTGACATATGGTTGTCTAGGTATACACCAAAGCTCGACGGTTCAAAGATATCGCATCTACTGATTGACCGAGTATATCCGACATATGTTCACTACGGAAAGTCCAAGGGGAAACCTACTTATTCAGATGAAATTGATCCTTGCTTGTAAAGTACACACTCGTCCGTGCATTCCTTTATGTTATGAACATTCCCCATTAATGTGGGGGATTGTTGGGTATAACAATTATTGGGTATAGCAAGAGTTAATGAGAAATGGAGGGAAGATGAAAAGAGGAATTGGAAAAGATTCTCCTATTCTTTAAGAAAATGCATTTCTCCTTCATTGGTGGTGGAAAGAAAAATAGATGTGTTTAAATAGAGAAACACTTCTATTAGTTGTTAAAAGGGTTGGAAAGAGGGACCCCCTCGCGGCGGCGGCGGCGCTCGCTCGGCTCGGCTTCGACTTTGGAAAATGATCGATCGAGAGATTAATTTTGGACAAAGTTTTGTTTTAATTATTTAGTTAATTAATTAAATTAAATGGACAAAATATTTCAATTATTTAGTTAATTAACCGAAACGTTCTGACCCGACTCGGATCCGCGCGACCCGTGTTATTTAAATTCTTTCCCGTTTTATTTTGAATTTCCCGACGTTGGAAATGACTGTTCTGAAAGGTTGCAACTTTCAGGAACATGCAAACTTTCATGAATGGTCGTGTGGATTCTGAAAGGTTGCAACCTTTCGGAACCAGTTCCTCTTGGCTATAAATACCCGTAATTCTTCAGACTTTTTACTTACGAAAATTTCTAATTTCTTCTTCTTCTTCTGCACAAATATTTTTTCATGTACTTTATTGTCGTTGAGTGGTTCGCTGACACCAGAGTTTTGGGTATCAATACACTGGTGATTGAGATCATTCTATCCTGGGAGGACATATTCCAAATCAAACCTCGAATACTAGAGGGGAATAATTTTCTTAAGGGGACACTGTGCATTCAGTGTGCTTGATCTTCTTCCTGTTCTGGATTTACAGATTCTGGTATGTTTTTACAGATTTTAGTTTTGTGAATTAAATTTTGTTCTTTTGTTCTTCACTGGTTAATTAAACTTTGATAACTTCGTGTTTCTGCAAAGTTTGTTGTAATCAGTAGTACTGTTTTAAACATAGATTGGGCAACAGAAACTTGATATTTGTTCATAAAATTGGAGTTTCACGTTGATAACATGTTAAGAAAATAAGGTCAAAATAACAAGATGAAAACAAGATAGACAAAATACGTTGATGTATGTATCACCTCTCATGATCGTAGTTATATTATTACTTAAGAGGGTGGTTACAAAATTGTCTTAAACATGATATTAACTATTGAGATCATGGAGAAGGTTACGAATACGTGTAGGGTATCATGGATAATGTTATGGAGGTGCGGGAGTTACTCTACAATTAGTGCCCAGACGTGGAACTCCAAAAGTTCAATTCCCTTGTTAAAATCTAACACAGAATGTTGGATGAGCATCCACTATGTTTGAATCAAAAACTACTTATTTGTGGAGTCCAGCCAGCCAGAGAAGAAACCTACAAAACTTGACTCTCTTGGTTGTGAACTCTCTTGCTCTCTTCTTTGCAGCACTCTTAGGAACTCATCTGAACTTAAAGTCCCATCACAATCTAAATCAAACATGAAAAATATCAAATCCACCACGTTATCGCTAAGTGCTATGCTGCAAACCTGGTAAGAGACATCATTAGCAAATTCATAGTGAGGAAGGGAAGAGAAGAAGTTGTATAGACAGCTTCAACATACTTGATTAGCAGCTCTTTTCAACTCTTGTTTCGACAAAAGTCCACTTTTCGCATAGCTTAAGATGGACTGTGAAAATGATGGTAGTTCTTTGCGTAGCTCAGCAAGGTTCATGAATTCCTTGAATGTAATGCGTACGTCTCTAAGCTGTTTTTCATCATCCAGATCTTCTACTCGGTCAAGAAACTTGTCGATGTGACTTATATCAGCAGATGCAACCATTGATAAAGCAAAATCTTTGGCAGAAATGCTTCCTTGTGACTTGTAGTCATAATGGGCAAATTCCAATCGCGATATCTGAAATCCATAAAGGGAATTTGAATCAAATCTAACATTTTTAGAAGAAACTATATTGTATTTCTTGGAGATCGAAAACACATACTTCATTATGTAAATCTCTTAAGAACTGAACAAATTTTTCTTGCTCAAGTCTCCCTTTGCCATCTTTACCAAAGAAGTACTCCAATAGACCTCCTTCATCTACTGAACCTGTGACTTTTAATCCAAATCGCATTCCATTTCTATGTCGGGCACCTTGTCTATTAGCAGTTCTCATCAGTTCCATCATTCTCTTAAATTCTTCCTTGTCAACTCCCCTGTTAATAAAACTAATCAGAACACCTACAATACGTGTGAAGCTTGTTTTTTTCTATAAAAAGATCGTTGTCAAGTCTTGTAACTTTACCCATCATTGTCAATGTCAAACATTTGAAATGCTTGTGAAAAGCTTGGTTCCGGGATGCTCACTAGTGTAACGAAAAATATGTACCTGATCCAAATGGAATTTGACTGCTTATTGATACGGAAGAGCATGATAGTAACTAGGAAAATATCAAAAAAAGACTTACTCTGGAAATGATATAAGTCCATCATTATCTGTATCGAAGAGCATGAAAAATTGTGAAGGAGCACAATGTAGCTCGCTTGAAGTGGATTCTCCTTTCAAATTACCTCCTCTAATACCAGTTGTTTGAGATGGTGGAAACACCGGAACAATTGCTCGCATTAAGTCCCCTGGAGTCATATACACTTCCCCACCTGGTGTTCGGTAAGATGCAAAGTACTCAAACACCTAGAATCAACATAAAAACAAAATTAAAGTAATGTAACAATGCATCATAATACATGTACAATTTTTATATCTTGCTTCATGGACAAGTTTCAAATCAGATTCCAAACTTGAAGATGTGGACCTTTTCAGGAGGACTTTGCAATCTCAACCGTTTCTCATACTTGAAGAAAACTTTTTTCCGGTACGAATCTGAAAATTGAAAACAAGACCGTAAATGTTGAAGAAATATTTTAGGAAAATGAAAATAAATATATATATATACCTCCAAATAAAAAGGTGGACTTGTTGCCGAGGTCTTCATGTCCAGAATCGGCATAAGAAATATGATGAGAAGAAGATGAAATGTAATAGAGAGCTATGGCTGAGGCTGCAATGATGAGACCAGAACCGAAAAGTGTTGGATTTTCATTAGAAGCATTTGATTTGGCGTAGATTGAACGAAGAAATAACGGGTTTTGAGGGGCGGCAAGGACACGGATTGCTGGCTTAAATGTTCTGGAAAATGCCGAAGAATGCATTGTAGTAATGTAATTAGAAGGAAGAAAGTTTTGAGAGAGTAAGTTGTAAAACAAAATAAGAAAAAAGGGTGATCCTTGGAAAGGGGGAAATGAGAATAGTATGGCGAATTGACCAAGAAAGAGATATATGTTTTTGGTTCTGCTTTTTTCATTACGGTTTCCAAGGTAATTGCTCATCGGTTATGTGCATATCAAAATTAAACACAATCTCCAATTTTAACCATATGCATTTTTTTGAATAATTCATCTTTGAGTTATAAAACAATTACGTACCAATACACTAATATATCTTCTATCCACAAAAGTGAAATCCATGTCAAACATTATTTTATAACTTCTAATTGTCATTAACATTTTTGTAAGAGCAGAATCGATTTTTAGTGGCCTCCCGTGAAGCCTAAAATCAACAATAACAATGTTTATATTTTGAAGCCAAAGAAAGACAGAGAACTAAGCAGTATTAAAATTTTCTTAGCAATAAATCTAGATTTACCAACAAAACTAAATAAATAATAAGTAATTTCCATTTGTCATTAACATTTTTGTAAGAGCAGAATCAAAAGAAACGGAAATGGATTTTAAACCTTCTTTATATCACCCTTTAAATCATGATAGTGTTTAAGCATTTAACCGTTAATTGTCAGAATAATGTTCCAATTTAATTTGAGAAACAAGCGTTGAGATTTGAATATTACTTTTATCCATTCAGTTGAAGAATAAATTAAGAGGTGAAAACACTAGAAAGGAATTGTGATTGTACACAACTTAGTAGAATATGTATTTTTTTATAGATAATGGAAGACAATTATATCATGATTTCATAACGCTTGTTTCCAAACAACAACAAGAGGGGAAACCACATGTTGGTTCCCGTTTGACCAACTTAACTTTCCTACTTCAATCACTGAGTTTAAGCTTGAAACTGCCTTTTTCTCAGCCTTAACTCGAACCACATAGCTTTGTTTCTCAAACTTTTCTCTAAAATTCATACTCGTCGGAGTTACTGTCACATTCACACTTTTTGGATTTGTCACTGATGCTGTGTAGGTCGATGGTGTCTCACCAACATGTGTCACAGTCCTTGTTACTTGTACTATTGCTGGTTCCTGCAATTGCGTCGTATAAATAACTACTGAGATTGCTGGATAATTCAAATTCCAAGGCTTATGATCATGCTTCCCTCTGCACTTCCCTGATCTCTTAGTAATCTGTTTAATATCCCTACCACTATAATTAGACGCACATAAAAAGTTCAAGTAATCATTGGCTGTTATGTCGTAAACCAATCCAGGATCAACAGCCTTCTCGGGATCAACGTGCCCTGCACCCATGTCCATTGTGGTTGAAATGTTGTAGGATGTTTCATCTAGTAATGGATTGCCTTGTTGATCTTGGGTGTATGCAGTTGTCATGAGAGCTGAACGAATCATTGCTGGTGACCAGTATGGGTGAGCTCCTTTGAGTAAAGCTGCTAAACCGGATACATGTGGACACGACATAGATGTTCCTGAAGCAATATTGAATTGGGTGCGGCGTTGGTCAGATGATAGCTCAGTAGGTGCCACACCATCAGGCCAAGCAGCTAAGATATTAACTCCAGGTGCAATCACATCTGGCTTGAGAACAAAATTAGACTCGGCGCTAGGTCCTCTTGAAGAGAAAGATGCAACTACAGGTGCTGGTTTTACCCCAACTTGAGTTTCGTAGAAAGTCATAGTGGCTGTTGGATTGGCGTTGGAGTTGATGTAATCACGAATGAGGTTACCGGCTGACTCAGTCACCCCTAGACCAGGGATCAAGTGTGCATCTGCAACTAGTCCTTCTCCCATGGGGTATATGTTTGCTACAACTACTCCAACACCACCGGCATCCTTAACGATCTCTCCTTTTGAAACTCTTGGAGTGCCACCACGATCACAGACAACAATCTTCCCACGTACACGTTCTTTATCTAGAGAATCAGGCATACATGTTGCTGAAGAAAAGCTACTAGAATGCCTAGCACCATTTCGTAAACCCACTGAAGCATTACCACCATAAATTAAGGGTAAATGTTGAAAATTATTGATGTCATGTAAAAGATCACCTCTATATATGGATGAACCAGTGATTCTCTTTCCATTTCCTAAAACAAGATCAGCAGGAAATTTTCTATCAATTGTGCTAGCTCCCACTGTTGTAATCCATGGAGCTACATTCGTTACGGTCATTGATCTAGGACCTTCGTTGCCTGCTGAAGCGGAGATAAAAACGCCCTTCTCCATTGCTCCAAAGGATCCTATTGCTATGGGATCGAGATTGTACGGAACAGCACTACCACCAATAGAGATCGAAATAATGTTGACACCATCCTCCACAGCTTTATCAAATCCCGCTAAGATGTCAGAATCCATACAACCCCTTTTCCAACAAACTTTATACGCAGCAATCCGCGCCTTGGGTGCTATACCAACCGCAACCCCTTTTGCGAATCCCGAGAAAGAAGCATCCCCGACAGTTCTGCCAGCTGCCGTGGACGCTGTGTGCGTTCCATGCCCCTCGGTGTCTCTTGCAGATTTTATATCAGTAGAGGAATTCATACTCCCCATTTTTGCTAGATAACCAGATGTAAAGTACCTGGCTCCAATAATTTTTTTATTGCAATTAGCTTTTGTAAAATTTTCACCGACGGTACACTCCCCTTTCCAAAATGATGGAATAGGTCCCATTCCTTGATCATGAAAACTCGGTCGTTCTGGCCATATACCGGTATCGAGCACACCGATAACAACATTAGAACCGGAATCAGATTCGGTTACAAGATTAGACATGGTAGAAGCTGCTGAATCCAACCCCATAAAGTGAGGTGAACGAGTGGTATGAAGTTGTCGAAGCCGGTCAGGTAAAACTGAAAGAACGCCATCGAAAGTAGCCAGTTGTTGGGCCTCTTGTGCAGTGAGTCCTCTTGCAGAGAAGCCATGGAAAACAGTTTTATACACATGAAGGAACTCCTCATTCTGATCATTACTTTTAAGAGGATTATACCTTAGCCTACTAAGGGTAGAACTGTACCAGTGCTCGACATCAGAAAAAACAGAAGGTTTCAAGTCATTTTGGACTCTAATAATGTAGGATTGTTTATCTTCAGCAATTGTGAGTGTTAATGTTAAGAAGAAAGAACAAGTGAGAAACAGAGGAAGTTGAAGAGTGTGAGATGGAGGAGCCATTTAGTGAGTTAGTCAAGTAAAGGAAAGACTCTCACAATTTCTATACTTGGGTTGGGTATACAAACAACTATACTTATACAAGTTGTAAACTATAAAAAGAGAAACGCCTAATGCCTGCAAGATTAGCATGACGAAAGACAAGGACAAAATCATCAACTTTTGTGCTACCTAAACAACTTCCCTTTCTCACTGAGGAAGTCCAAAGAATCTTTTCTTTTTTCGGACTAGTAATCACTACTACTACTACTCGCATCGAAATATTGCTAGCTTAGTTGATTGGCTATCTGGTGAGAGTTCTATCATAGATTTCATGCATTAAATTTGTATGTTCATGTTTGTAAGAAATTTAAGAAAATAAAAAAAGCTTTTTTAGTATCTTGTGATTTTAAATCAAATATATGTCAAATATACTAAAATGTCTTTTAAATTTGTGTCTTAAACATGTCATGCAAAATATTGAAATGAAAAAGTTGCTTAAAAGAAAAAAAAGAGAAAAATTTTTTAAACGGACTAAAAGAATTAGGACAAATAAGTTGAAACAAATGACGTATTTGATTTTTATCTAAGATTAAATAATCAAAAATAAAAGTTTGTCTTGATAATAATTAAACGAATACATTATAAAACTAAAAGTATAGCTTATCATAGCTATATATGTATATACAAATAATATTTTGATACATAACAAAAAGATTGTGTACTAATAATGTTGATTTAATGTACTCAAATAAATAAGATAATAACTTATTATAATTAAGTTTTAAAAATATTGATAAATAAATAATAAACATTAGGCAATTTTAATTTAAAATTTACAATTACATTTATGAAACTCCAGAATGGGATAAATGCTTCAATTGAATATCTTAAACAAGTTGCTTATAGAGACATTAAACAAACATTTGATATATTATTAAAAAAAAAAAAGATATTGTGACATGCTATCCTATTAGTAGAGATGACTATATTATGAAGAAAATAGAAATAGTAAGGTAATACTGTAATCCTAAAAAAAAAAAAAATTATAAAGCGAATTTCCAAATATAAATAACTATCTAAAAAATTTACTCTAGTTTAGAGTTTAAAGGAATAACCATGTTATCAAGTAAGCTTATAAAAGACAATAATGTAGTGAAATAAATTAATGGAATAGTAGGATACAAATAAATATTTTGACTTGTTAATTTTTATTATAATATTGTTTACATAACTTTTAAATATATAATTAACTAATAAAAGTAAGACGAATAAATTAAAATGGAAAAAATACACAAAGTCCATAAATATCTTCTATTAATTAGTTGCTTCCCCTATCTTAATTTATGTGACATATATAATTTTTTCGAGAGATAAAGCAGTTTAAGTTTGATCGAGAATTTTCTCACGAAATCTTCAATTTTTTTATAATGAAATATATATATTTGTAAACTACATAAAAAGTACTACAAGGCACAATAATTGACAATTCAAAATACTTAAATGATATATGAAAATTTTACGGTAAAAAATAGACTTGTTTAAATCTCAAAATTTAAATATGTCATATAAATTGAGATAGAGAGTGTAATTATTTTAAATCGTGATTTTTATGTTCATGTTGAAACGCCTAGAAATTGTGGAGGTAAAAAAGAAACGGTGGAGGCTTTTTGACGTGAAAAATGGCCAAAAATAATTTTGGCGTTACATTTGGCTATTCTTCTTTTTTTCCTTAAAAGAAGGTTGGAGTCATATAGAGAAAACATGTGTAAAGAGGTAACAAAACGTCAGAATTGGTTTGTATTTCAGGGTAAGTGTTTGGTGGCTAGTGTAACGTCAAAATTGGAAGTATTCAAATAGTATCACGTAACCATCTTTGAAATCTCAACCCTGCATATACAAGCCTAGTAATAAACAGGTCATTCCAACCAGGGGCGTAGGCATATGTCAGGGTGTCCAATTCGTCGGAAAAAATACTATATATACAAGTATTTATACACGACGTGATTTAATAACATATTTTGGACACCCTTAACATAATACATTGTTATAGCCTAGTGATTTTGGATGTCTTGAATGTGTGTTTAGACATCTATAATGAGTCAGTGCTCGCGTGTTCAAATCTCACTTGCAAAAAAAATTTCCCCTTTTTAACAAGAGCTTTTGTTGTTTAATTTTTGGACCCTCTTCGTACAATTTTTTTCCCTTTTTAACAAGAGCTTTTGTTGTTTAATTTTTGGACCCTCTTCGTGAAATTTTTGGCTCCGCCACTGATTCCAACATAGATTGTGGTGCAGAGGTGAGACTGTTTCACCCTTAATTAGAAGTTATGGAGAAAAAACACGTTGGGAGTGTCAACCCCAAACAGGCCCTGTAATGTGCGATCCAAATTTAGAGGAGACTCCAATGTGGATTCCAAACACCAGGTGGAAAATCAAAAAAATAAATAAAAAATAGGCATAGTTCACAATGTACTAGAAAATATCTCTATGTATTTGGCTATAGATTTTTAAATATCTTTATAAAATTAGATTAAGTGAAGTTTCAAAATAGGTTTAATCATAATTTTTCAATATATATATATATATATATATATTACTTTTAAAAAAACAACATGAAAGTGATGAAACATAACATATATTTTAAATTCTAGAATTTATTTCTTTTAAGAAATACCCAAACTACGCCAAAGTGCAAACATATTTGTTAATCCTAAATGATGTAGAACCTTCATATATGATTTGTTCATCATTATTATTGCAAATCATAATCATATATACATATATATTTGACACAAAATTATTATTTTTATAATGAAATAAATAATATATTATTCTAAAATTATAATATGATATTTTAATAAAAACAGCGCTAGTAACACTATTACTAACTATTATAATTCGTCGAATTACAAGTACTTACTAGGAGCAATCAGTTAAAAGAGATAACAATAGGAGATGAGAGACCTTATATATAGACAAGGATTTACATAATTGAAAAAAATATTATACACTACAAATAAATATTATCAAATATCGAGCTGTCGTTTCCTTATGATAGATTGATAGACGACATTCTTAAGGGAAAGTGACAAGTTTTAGTTTTAAATTGAATCTTCTATCTCACCTCTTGCAAGAGGGACCACCAAAAGTTTTGTAGGTTGACAAAAAAAGGTTTAAAATGTTTTCAAAATGAGAAAAAGCGAATTGGAAGTAAGCTCTTTTCATGGCTCACACATCCATTGTTGTCTTTATGATTTACAAGTGAAAGTAAAAATATTCCAATTATAGTTTGTCAAAAGTTATTTAGTTTAATTGATTTTGTGACTAGCTTGAAAAATTGTTGGATTGTGATGTCTTGTGCGGTAAGGCTTTGATTCATTCTTGTATATGCGTGTTGTCTAGAACTTGGCCCAAAATATATTTCGAGGAGAAGTTCTAGATATGACTTGGCTTGAAAGATGAACCTAGGACTTTATTGATTAGCCACTCTACCCCAAATTTTTCCTCCATTTATTTAATCTTAGTCAGCCCCATTAAGCCTGGACTAAATTTTTTGGCCACCACGTCTTATACCTTGACCCTCTATAATCATGTATCTTTGGCACTCTGATGTCTCCCTAATTTCTAATAATTTGTAATGTATGATAATTAAAAATCCAAGTTTTGGAGAAAAATTGAACGAGTCATGATGTAGGTAAAATCTCAAGTTCAGGGTTTTGTGCACCAATAGAACAACGAGGAACGAGCTAAAATCATAGAGCACCATAAGCTATAAAATGTTCATAGATGAAAGAATTTTAAGAAGGAAAACAACACAAATGTTGGTGCTAGCTCAATGTGTGCACATGCCTTAGGTTGAAAGGAAAAATGGGTGTTTGAAATGAGTAAACATCATGAGAAGAGAGAAATTCATGGAAGTGAATAAAAAACGTGAGGGATGTGCTAAACTAGAAAGTGAAAGCATTAGGGAGGCATCTTAACCACTTGACCAAATGATACCACGCATTTTGCTCAAGATTAAGTTAAACCCGCAAGTCCTTGAGAATTTTGAGCCTTGTTAATCTACATTAGTGGCAATCTACATATAGGGCAAACATATGGTTTGATGTGTTTATACTTGAATTTATTTGTAAGAGTGTACATTTTTGCATGATCTATAATTCCTAGAATTGACATTCATAATTGTGTATGGGGTTCTCTTTGGTATGAGTGGCATTGCATCCTTCATGTTAATGGTGATGTCTTGGCTTCAATTAAGTTGTATGAATTTGATAAATTCTTTTGAATCTTTAGGCAAACCTTGAAGGTTGATGTCATTGACTTGAGATAATTTGAAATTGTGTTTCAAGGTAAAATTGTCCCAGTTTTGTGCTTCAATAAGTGCTTTGAATGAAAGGCATTTTGAAAGAAAGAAAATGTTTGCCTAGTGAATGGTGGTGGAACCAATTGTGAGTTCTGCTTGTATATAGAGTCTTTTATTTTTGTTATTTTGAGTCTAGTGTGTAATTATGCAAATCTTATCTTGGGTATAGCTGCACTTAATTTCTATGCTTAGTGAGTGTACGTTTTTCTTGAGGACAAGCAATAGTTCAAGTTTGGGAGTTTGATAAGTTGAAATTTTACCAACTCATTGAACTTAAATTCATGAACTATTGTTGCGTTTTATGCTAATTTAGGGGAATTTAGGTCATCGTTCTCTTGTATGCAAGCATTTCTTGAAAAAGTCAAGTTTGATGGATTTAAAGCTTAAAATCACTAAAGCACACTGGTGAAGGAATCGACGTCCCGCATGAGCCGGTTGGAATCTCGCGGACTAAACGACAGCTTGGCTGGAGAAAAACAGCTTGAGCACCGATGACCCATTGGCATGATACATCGAAGCAGTCCTTACTTACATATGCATCTGATCATATATGTATATTATATATTCCAACAAACTAATAATACAAAAGAACGAGGTTTGGATGCGCTTCTGTCCTTAAAGGGAGTTTGCCGAGAGTGAGAACGAGAATCGAATCGATTGAATCACAAAGATCTATTCACTTATATAGAAGAAGAATCAAAAAAGGAGCAGATGGTTCATGTAGCAGTGGAAGAGTCAATTGCCTTTTATCGATCCCAGGGCATGTGTTTCTGAGAGAACTGAAGGTTGAAGAGGCGGTGTGATTGACATTGCATAGTTATGTATTGGTGTTCCGTCGTTCCAGCGCAAGTCAAGAGCAGAAGCTCAAAGGGAAAAAGTGTACTCAGAGAATGAAGTGTTTCATTTAGAAGGTTCCAATGATAGAATAGAAATTTATGTGATTATGTACCTTTTTCTTCTTCCCCGTTGGGAATAATGAGGGGAGACAAATCTTGGTGAAATTATTCTATAAATTGGGATAATTCGAGTAATTTCTCATTTAATGATATGAGCTAAGGATAGTCTATCTACTCAAGCAATATTTAGTGTTTTATTGGTAAAGGTCTTGGAGTTTGAGAAAATCCAAAGGACATACGTTTGATAATTCAAGAGAATATTGAATGTAGCCTAGACCAAACGTTATCCATGTATCAATCGATTTGGTTGCGATTAATCTCTACCTATTGAGTTGAAATCTCATTGTAATACACAAACCTCTAATCTTTTCCAAACTTGGTAGATCATGTTTGTGTTGATTCCAATTCCTGTGGTTCGGTGGTATTGTTTTGCATTGATCGTTACGCTCCAAAAGATGAGACATAGTTGAGCGTTTATCAAGTAGATTATGCATCTTCACTTAGACACTCTTCATAATTACCTCAGGAACTATGTCACTTGTCCCCGCAAGTCGTAAATGGCATAATGGGGATACAATAATCTTTTTTTAGAAAAACAAATTTCTAACGCTCAAAATGATTGTGTAGGTCGTTACATAAATTCTGAAAAAATAAATAGTTTTAGCTGTCTAATGCTTTTAAATCTATAAATATATTAATAATTACCCCCTTTCATTCCCATTTTGTCGTCACAATAAGGTCTTTTACCTCCCTTAAAAAATTAATTAAGAATGTAACTTGTAATTTTTCTAGTATCTTCCTTAATTAAGAATGTAACTTGTAATTTTTCTAGTATCTTCCTTATTTCCTTTTTAATCTTTGTATATTTAGGTGCTAGGTGCCTCTTATCTACAATAGTAAATGTTAAGGAAAAATTTGAAATAAATAAATAATTATTTCTGATTTTTTAAATTAATAAGTGTAGACAGTAAAATTCGCGTCGAGAAAACAATAATCAAGAACGGAAAATTATAGCAACAATCGTAGTTATTATTTCAAAGTGCGAGTGTTACAATCTCTATGATTCCTCTGAATTCGCCTTTTTAAATATAAATTCAAGGGATTTAAGCTTGTTCTTGAATTTCCGATGAACTTGAACTTGAATTTTATCTTGATCTTGACTTTTACTTGAATTCAAGGGCCTCGAGCTTGTTCTTGAATCCGATGATCTTGATCTTGATCGTTCTTGAACTTGAATGCTTGAATTCTTAAACTTGTAGCTTTATAGAGAATTTTATGGCGTTTTTACCACTGATTTTCTCTAGCTTCTTGTTTAGAATTTTCTGCCCCTTTTCTGAATTATGAGGACCCCTATTTATAGTTTTAGAATAGATGAGTTGCGATTGAAACAGGATTTCCTTCGGCCAATCAGATTTAAGTAACATGGCATATGGGCTTTATGGAGCGGGCTTGTCATCTTTGACACATGTCGTGATCCTATTGGCTTCTTGTTTGACTTGGAATGCCACGTCATTTGCCACGTGGCACTAAAAGAATGGGCCTCTAGGATAAGATGACATTGGACTTAGCAAATTGGGCTCATTTATTATAGCCCAAATCAATTAATTTTGACTTTTATTGGACTTGAATAATTAGCCCAATTATATTAATCCATGATTTATTTGGACTAATATATTCATGAATTTAATATAATCCGAATCATTTTATAAATTTATATTTAATAAAATTTAGATGATTACAATTGTCCCCTGCTTCAAGTCTTGTCAAAATATTTTATCTTTGGAAGACTAGACTTGAAGTATTAATTATACGATAATTATTTACCATGCATTTTAGATTATTTTATTGGTATATACTCCAGCGTAATTGGAGTATAGAAATGATATTTAAGTATCATATTGCCAACCTCCAATTATCCTTAGTCAATTAGATTTAGGAGAAAGGATAATTAGATGTTTGTTTTACCAATTAGCAATCCAATTGTAGCACGAAAAGGATAGCTTTGTCGTTTGTTTTTTTTTCTTTTTATTTATTTATTTATTAATTTATTTATTAATTCCTACTGCCATGCTTCCTTAGGATTTTAAGCAGAAAAGAATTATAATTGGTATAAAATATGAATTCTTCTGATGTAGTATTAACATCTAAAAAAATAGAGTTACAATTGGTATAGGATATGAATTCCTCCACCACCATAACCCATATTAACATCTATAAATAGAGGCTAATGTTATTCTATTCTCAACATCAGCCATTACGAGCTTCTCTTTCTTTCACAGACCTTCAAAGTGCAACACGAGAGCATAAAGGTACGTGTTTTTTTTTTACTTCGTTCCAATTTTGTGTGTGGTCCTCTTTTTTTTTTCTTTTGCAGGTCATGGATTGATATATATATATATTTTTTTTTTGGAAGCCATGAAATGGAGAGTTATCATAACACAAGAATTTGATTTTAAGGTGTGAAGGGATTAGTTTAACGTCCCTGCCTTGAAAAAAAATACTACTCTCAAGGCTTGACAAGGTCCCGAATACTTAAGCATAAGGTGTGAAGGGTTGTGTTTAACATCCCTGCCTTGAAGATCACTTTACTTGGGGCTTTACTAAATTCTGAATACTTGAGCATAAGGTGTGAAGGGATGTGTTTAACGTCACCGCCTTGAAGATCACTAACTTGAGGCTTTACTAAATATTGTGTTTAACGTCCCTACCCTTGAAGTAGATGATGCTCCTTAAAGTACGAGCCTAAATTGCATGTCACTCCTGGCCCGCAAAAGTATAAACTGTGTACGGCACAACAACAACAACAAAAAAATACTCGCAAGGCTCTACAAGGTCCCAAATACTTAAGCATAAGGTGTGAAGGGAAGTGTTTAATGTCTCCGCCTTGAAAATCAACAACTTAAGGCTTTATAAGATCTTTTTAAGGATAAATCCGTGAAAAGGTCAGCTTAAGGTGCAAAGGGACAAATCTTGTCCACCTTAAGGCATGGAAATTTAAAGATCATTTTAAGGATAAACCCGTGAAAAGGCCAGCTTAAGGTGCAAAGGGACAAATCTTGTCCACCTTAAGGAATGGCGGTTTTTTTGTTACTCCTGGTCGGCAAGAGTATAAACTGTGTACGGCATACAAAAAAAATCCATCTACGAATAAATTCATGAAGAGGCCAGCTTAAGGTGTAAAGGGATAAATCTAGTCCACCTTGAGGCATGGAAATTTAAAGATCCTTTTAAGGATAAACCCGTGAAAAAGCCAGCTTAAGGTGAAAAGGGACAAATTTATCCACCTTAAGGCATGGAAATTTAACGACGTGCACATTTGGAGGATTTGGAGACTTCTACTTACATACTTGAAGTCTTACTTGCACACTTAGAGGATTCGAATACTTCAACTTGTAAACTCGAAGAATTTAAAGACTTCAACTTGCATATTTGGCTAAATTTAAAGAATTCAAGCGTACTATTAAAGAAACTCATATTTTATAAGGATTTTCCCTCTCCATTGACCCATCAATACTTCGTTCAAGTCTAAAGTTTGATGAGACAAAAGATAAAACAAAATACTTAGCGCTTTGACTGTCATGTGACAGATCAAGTGGGAACATTTGATTTTTTGACACTCATGCAACTGAACTTATGATATATTCTAAGCGCCTACGTACCTCAGTGAAGAGGATCAAGTCACAACGTAGTTCTGGGGAGTGAGTGATTTTATTTTATTTTTTATTTTTGTTGTTGTGCCGTACACAGTTTATACTCTTGCGGGCCAGGAGTGACATGCAATTTAGGATCGTACTTTAAGGAGCATCATCTTACTTAAAGGATAGTACCTCTTTAGGAATTTTGCATTAATATGACCGATCCTTACGCCATTTGCATCAACGCGCCATGTGAATATGCTTTTTGTACAACATACGGTCCATCCCACTTTGAGGTAAATTTGTCCCCAGACTTGTGCGAAGTAATGATGGGTCTTCTTACCGCGAGAACTTGGTCTCCAACTTGGAAGCACCTCAAGCGAACTTTCTTATTGAAAGCACAAGATAGACGAGCCTAATAACATTCAAGGTTTTGTTGGGCTTCTAGCCTCTTTTCATCAAGTGATTCTAACTCAGGAAGACGTAGTCGAGCATTTTCTTCTTCGGTGAGCCCTTATTGAATAGCAAGCCTTAAGGAAGGTATTTGACGCTCGAGTGGCAGGACTGTTTCAACTCCAAAAGCAAGTGAATATGGTGTTGCTTGAGTTGGTGTGCGGCTTGTCCTATATGCCCACAAAGATTCTTCCATTCTTTCATGCCAATCCCGTTTGGACTTGGAGATAACTTTATTCAGGAGGTTGCATAGAGTCTTATTGAATGCTTCAGCAAGACCATTGGCGGCAACATGATACATAGAAGATTTACGCTGCTTGAAGGCAAAGAGATCACAAATTTTGTTCATTAACTTGTTATCAAATGGCTTGCCATTGTCCGTTATTATGTAGCGAGGGATGCCAAAGCGATAGATGATATTCACTCGAATAAAATTTGCAACATTCTCTTTCTTCACTTCTTTAAGAGCGACTACTTCAGCCCATTTCTAGAAGTAATCTATTGCAGCCAAGATGTACAAGTGTCCACCAGAAGATTTTGGTAGTGGTCCCACAACATCCAATCCCCAAGCATCAAATGGCCAAGATGCGATAGTTGGGTGCAATACTTCGGGTGGCTGATGTATGAAATTCGCATGAAATTGACAAGCATCGCACCTCCGATCATAATCTAAGCAATCTTTCACTATGGTTGGCCAATAATACCCCATCCTCTTTATGTGAAAGTGGAGTTTCGGTCCAGATTGATGTGATCCACATACTCCTGAGTGTGCTTCTTGCAGAGCTTGAATTGCTTCTTCCTCTCCCAAACATCGTAATAGTACACCCTCAAATGATTTTCTATATAATGTGTCCTTGTAGTAAAGAAAGCGAGGTGAACGACGACGAATGTCAGTCCTTCTCCTTGGATTTTCTGGAAGTACCCCATAACACATGTAGTCAATAATGGGTTGTCTCCAATCTTTATTTGCGGCTTCAGAAACGGCGACGAGATGCTTAAGCTCATTTTCTATATATTCTTCCTCATTTGGTGGTGGTACTATCCATTTTTGACAAATAGTCACTTGCATTTGATCGGGAAGGGTTAGCATTGAAGCTAGGGCAGTCAATGCATCAGCTTTCTTATTTTTCGTTCTACGCACATGTTGGAGGGTTACATCTCCAAGCCATCCTATCAACTTTTGAGCATAATCATGATAAGGACGTAATTTGGGCTTCTTCACTTGATAACTCCCCAAGAGTTGGTTGATCACCAACTGAGAGTCACCAAAGACTTGTAAGTGTAATTGATTCATGTCGACGGCCATCTCAAGCCCAATTATCAACGCTTGGTATTCAACGACATTATTGGAGCAACATTGCTTCAAAGTAAAGGAAAACGGTAAAATCTCTTCTTGTGAAGTGATGAACACTACGCTAGCGCCAGCTCCACCACGATGTGCTGCCCCATCAAAGTACATTTTCCAAGGAGGTTGAATTTCAATAGACATCGCATCTTCATCAGGAAGCTCATCAGGTATCGGATGGTCTGCCAAGAAATTCGCTAATGCTTGTCCCTTCACAGCTTTCTGAGGGATGTACACAATCTCAAACTGTTGGAATTGAAGGTACCATCTTGCTAGTCAGTCACTAAGGACAGGTTTGACATAACAAACTTGATGGGATTTGCTCTAGAAATAAGGCGGACAACATGAGCTTGAAAATAATGCTTCGTCTTTTGAATTGAGAAGACAAGTGTCAAACACAACTTTTCAATTGGCGAATAGTTCAGCTCATTTGGCGTCATCGTTCTACTAAGTAATAAAGATAGTTTTCTTTGCCTTCACTATTATCTTGAGCTAACAGGGCTCCTACGGACCTTTCTTATGATGTAATGTAGAGTATCAATGGCTTTCTAGGTATAGGGGCTGCCAAAACTGGAGGTTTCGCTAGATACGATTTGATACTTTTAAAGGCAACGCTACATGTTTGGTCCCAATTAAAAGGAGCACCTTTCTTCATGAGATGACCGAATGGTTGGCATCTTCCCCCTAGGTTTGAGATGAACCTCCTCAAGTAGGCTAGCTTTCCTTGGAAACTTTTTTAACTCATGAATATTTCGAGGCTCAGACATCTTCGATATTGCATCAACTTTGGCTTGATCAATTTCAATTCCTCGATGTCTCACAATAAAGCCAAGGAACTAGCCAAAAGTAACTTCGAAGGCACATTACAATGGATTCATCCTTAGTTGATATCTTCGGAGCAACTCATACATCATTCTTAAGTCTTTCAAATTACACCCCTCTCTCTCGACTTTACCACCAAGTCATCAACATAGCATTCAACATTTTTATGGAGCAAGTCATCAAATATATTTTGCATAGCCCTTTGATATGTGGCACCAACATTCTTTAAACCAAATGGCATCACTTTGTAGTAATAAATACCCTTAGGTGTGCGAAATGCGGTGAGTTCTTCATCCTTTGGTGCCATGCGGATTTGATTATAGCCAGAAGAATCGTCCATGAACGACATTGCCTTATAATCAGTGGTGGCATCAATCATCATCTCCGGAATGGGAAGAGGAAACTCATCTTTAGGGCATGCATTATTGAGATCTCTAAAGTCAACACAAACTTGAATTTGACCATTCTTCTTGCTCACAGGAACAATACTTGAAATCCATGTAGGATATTTGACCTCACGAATAAAGCCTGCCTGAATGAGTTTGTTAACTTCATTTTCTATCAATGGAACCAAGTCTGGCCTAAAACTTCTTTGAGCTTGCTTAACAGAACGACAACCATTTTTGACTGCCAACTGATGGACCGCTACTTTAAGATTCAATTTATGCATTTATTTATAACTCCAAGCGAAGACATCCCTATATTCTTTGAGTATATTCATATAAGCGATTTCTTCATCAACTTCTAGAAAGGCACTCAAGTAAGTTGGCCTTAGGTCTTCATCAGTGCCAAGATTAACTTCCTTCAAAGGATCTATTATGGTCTTTACTACTTCTTCAAGTTTCGGTGGAGCCTCTCCAGCATCTTCCTCTTCTAAAGGATCATTGTCATTGACAGATATATGACAACACCAGAAAATATCTTCTAACTCTTCATCAATCTTTATTTGAGGAAAAGAATCATACTCATTTTGGATTGTAACATGATTTGAGGAGCCTACACTTTATTCATCTTCCTCACGCTCCTTGGTGTAAACCACAATGTGAGCCTTTGCCTTGAGTTCCTCTTTACACGAAACCACGAGTTCCACTCGTCACCTCATTCTAGAGGGAATAAAACTTTTGAAATCCTTTCGAATCAAATGTGAAGCAAACGTTGTAACTTTTAAATAACTTATCAGATTCTTGTTTTTCTTCAATGGACCTAACCTCTCAAACACAGAAGTTCTTGCAGTCGATTCTCCAAGTCAATCAAAGACGGAAGGCTTTTGTTGGGAGCAGTGACATCATCTTCAAAAGTTATATGGTTATTGCTTGCCCTTCTTATGGAAATGCGAATTGGCGGCGGTTGGCTATAGCCTAGGCCTTCACGTGTTTGCCTAGTTGTATCTTCTGATGGAAGTTTCCCTAACATTGATGGCTCATTAGGGTTGTATCCAGCTTTCACAAATAACTTGTAAGCATTGGGATCAAAACCTTATCTTGTGCATTTTGTAGGGAGCACCACATCTCACACTTGATTTTGAGCGATTGATTTTTCTGGCAACTTTAAAGACAAGCTTATTGCATCAATCCGTCTGATAGGAAGAGTTAGCCATCTCAATACATTTTCTCGAAGGTTAGATGATTGACCTTCTTCTTTATTCACTTTTGGAACATAGCAAAGTCTAGAAGTCAGCTTCTTCATCGAAGACATGATCTTCCCTTCATTAAGAATGGGACAAAGTTCTTTAGTGTCAACTTTTACCTTTCCAACAGCCGCATCGATTCTTTTACTTATGATCTTATCGGACATGATTGGTTTGACATCATTAGATTTGACCCCTTTAACAACATAACTTTTCAAATAGAATTTTGCATCGGCAAAGTGTGTCTCAACTTCGGTGAAAAGATTATCATCTCCAACTATCTTCCTTTCAATCCCGCCTTCAAGATACTTCAAACATTGATAGTAAGAAGATGAGACAATTCTATTCTCATGTACCCAAGGCCTGCCAAGTAATATAATGTCTGACGTCTTTGCATCGATCACATGCATCCATGCGCTTGATCGCATATATTTCATGTGGATCTATAATTTAATAGAGCCTATGGACCTCTGCCCCCCTTGATTAAATCCTTATATCAACAGACGGCTTTCACTAAGTTCTCCAGTCGTGATGTCGAGTTCCTTCAATGTGGGGATAGGTAGAATATTGACTCCATATCCTTCATCTATTAAGATTCTATTTATCTTCTTCTCTAGCATGTGACCCACCATATACAAAGGACGATCGTGTAGTGTTTCACCAAATAGAAGATCATTATCTGTAAATGTGATTTTTGTATCACATGCACTTCTACCTTTTCCCTCTTTGGGCGCTTGATTTATTTCTGCTTCTCTATTTTTTTCACCATTTTCCCTCTAATCGGTTGCTCAGATGATTCTTTTCGTAAGCTTGACTTGTTGCGTCTTCGCCTAGTTACAAGAATCCAGCCTTCATTACCATATATATCAACTTCCTGCTCCAATGACTCTTCTTCATGATTTTCAGAGATATATATATTTAGACCGGATCGAGTGAGACGAACGTGATAGAGATCTGGTTAGAACTAGCCTTTTCATCATCAAGGAAAATTTTCTTTTCGTTAACCAATCGCATCACTCTATCCTTGAAGACAAAACATTTTTCAAGAGAATGACTCACAAGTCTATGATACTTGCAATAATTTGGGTCATCAGTTTTTCCAGCTTCATCGGGTCGCTTCATCTCTGGCAAGTCAATGAGCTTTAACTCGAGCAACTCATCAAAAATATCAGAAATGTCAGAATCCAATAAGGGATATTTTTTTCCTTGCATCTCCCTTAGTGTCGACTTTTGATTTGAACATGCTTGGAAAGTCGTTCTCACATTTTGCTTTATGCCCTCATTCGTGGTGAATTTCGCAGACGACACATTAACATTCATGGATTCTTTGTTGTCACTTCTGGGCACAAATTTGCTCCATTTTTTGGGTTCCTGCTTGTCTCTTCCTTTGCGAGGATCATGGACAAAAGTCATATCTTTTCCAGCAGAGGACATGCTCAACTCCATATCATCAGCGCGAGTAGCTAGATCTTCGAATGATTTTGGTTTTATTCCTTGCAAGATGTAAAGAAGCTCCCAGTGCATTCCTTGGATACACATTTCGATTGCAGAAGCTTCATAAGCCTATCTTTGCAATTTAGGCTCGCGTTCCTCCATCGATTTATGAAATCTATAATCGGTTCATCCTTCCTTTGGCGAGTATTCGTGAGTTCTACCATGCTCACCGTACACCTTGTGCTATAGAAGCGATTGAGAAACTCGTGCTCTAGTTACTCCCAACTATCAATAGAATTAGGCTCGAGATTTGTGTACCAATCAAAGGCATTTCCTTTTAGAGAGCGGACAAACTGTTTGACAAGATGGTCTCCATAGGTTCCAGCATTATAACATGTCTCCACAAAGTGTGCAACATGTTGTTTTGAATTTCCTTTACCCTTAAATTGTTGAAATTTGGGAAGTTGACAACCAACAGGCATTTTGAAGTTATCAATTCTAGCAGTGTATGGCTTAGCATACATATGAGAAGACTTGGTGGAGACTTCATACTTATCTTTGATAGTGCCTTCAATAAACTCTTTCAAGCGATCGAGTGAGATCATTCCTTCAGAAGAAACTGGCATCTCATTAACAAGCAGTGCTTTCTTCGCAGGATCTCCGATCTCTCAAACTTCAACATCCTTTCCAGGCGCATGGCTCGCTTCTCCATCTAAAAGTCCTCCATCTTATCCATCAACTTATCAATTCGAGACTCTTGGTGTTGTACATGCTTTATCAATCCTTCAACCAACTTCGTCAGATTTGCGAGTTGTTCCTCAGGAGAGGAAGCAACAGTCACCATCGATTGCATGATCATTGGAGATGTAGGAGAGTACCATGGATTGTCGCGTAAGTTAATCTTTAGCGGACTCACGTTAGGTGATGCATGTGGAGATGATTCATTAGTTGAATCATAGTTCTCCCTTGTGGTAGAGTTTTTGGAACTAGATTGCTCAAGTAGAGACAATATCTTGATCTTTTCAGCAACAATGCCTCCTCCTTCTAAAGCATTTGTGGAGGAACTTGCTCTTTTTGGAGCCGAAGACCCAAAAATAGGCGTTGATGCGGACGACACTTGAAGTGTTTGATGTCCTAGTGTAGCAGTCTTGCTTCTCGTAACAGCTCCAAAACTTCCAAAGGTAACACCCAGAATGCATTCAACTTCAGTAGATAACTTGGAGCTAGTGGCCTTAGAGGCAGTTGATCGAGAGTTGTTCTTCATAGAAGTCATCTCGATATTCTTTGATGCTTGAAAAGTTGAGATGAGAGGTAGAGATTATCTCACTGGGCTTGCCAGAATTTGTAGACAATAAAATTCGCGTCGAGAAAACAATAATCAAGAACGGAAAATTATAGCAACAATCGTATTTATTATTTCAAAGTGCGAGTGTTACAATCTCTATGATTCCTCTGAATTCGCCTTTTCAAATATAAATTCAAGGGCTTTAAGCTTGTTCTTGAATTTCCGATAAACTTGAACTTGAACTTGAACTTTATCTTGATCTTGACTTTTACTTGAATTCAAGGGCCTCGAGCTTGTTCTTGAATCCGATGGTCTTGATCTTGATCGTTCTTGAACTTGAATACTTGAATTCTTAAACTTGTAGCTTTATAGAGAATTTTATGGCGTTTTTACCACTGATTTTCTCTAGCTTCTTGTTTAGAATTTTCTGCCCCTTTTCTGAATTATGAGGACCCCTATTTATAGTTTTAGAATAGATGAGTTGCGATTGAAACAGGATTTCCTTCGGCCAATCAGATTTAAGTAACATGGCATATGGGCTTTATGGAGCGGGCTTGTCATCTTTGACACATGTCGTGATCCTATTGGCTTCTTGTTTGACTTGGAATGCCACGTCATTTGCCACGTGGCACTAAAAGAATGGGCCTCTAGGATAAGATGACATTGGACTTAGC
>JAJOOS010016611.1:0-25587 GCA_029582725.1 Solanum chiquidenum
TCCTGCTATTACTTTGGCCAATGGGATACAAACAAAACCAAAAGGGGTTGGAAAAGCCACACCCTTATCTTCTGTCACTCTAGACTCTGTTCTTTATGTCCCTGGTTCCCCTTTTAATCTGGCATCTGTTAGTCGTTTGACACGTGCCCTACATTGTGGTATTACTTTTTTTGATGATTTTTTTCTCATGCAGGACCGCAGTACGGGACAGACGATTGGCACAGGACATGAATCACAAGGCCTTTACTATCTTACCTCTTCAAATTCCTTCACAACATGCTCTGTTACATATCCTCCGGACCTCATTCACAAATGTTTGGGACATCCGAGTCTATCTAAACTGCAACAGATGGTGCCTAGTTTATCTAGTTTGTCCAAACAATTGATATTTCATGTTATCATAATTTTCTTTCAATTTCTTCGTTCATATATTTGTCATTCATGTTTATTATTATCAGTGTTGAACTAAACATATATATTTGTTTTTGTTTCTCCCTTTGCGCCTTTTTTCATTAAAGCCCACACTTTATTTGCACTTAAAACCTCAATGGACCTTAGAGCTTTAATTGCGCTTTTCGCCTTTGATAACACTGAGTGGAGCATTGACATTTTCAATTTCTCAATCATGTAAATATCTTCTATATGTTAGACTCCACCCATGATGATTCAAACCTCTCCAATTTTACTTCTCTATTGTTGGTTTATGTTATATAAATATCAAGATATAGAACTTTCAGAGCACCAAAAAACCACCAATTATCCTCCTAAAAAAGTATCTTACAACCATTTCCCACCTTACAACCATTCCCATTATATAATCTTAACCACATATTTCTGATACTTTCCCATACCCTACTTCATATGGAGTAAGGGGTCACTTGGTAGGGTGTAAAAATAATGCTAAATTGAGTGTATTAGTAATATATGCATTAGTTATCCTGAGATTATTTCTTATGCAGTGTTTGGTTTGGTGTATTAAAAATAAAATGCATTGCATAACTTCTATAAAAATTGTTCGTATACAAAGATACGCTCCACACTCTTTAGCTTTGGAAAATGGGAAATGCCTTGAGAGGGATTTGAGGGTTAGTTATGTCATTAGTCAATCTAATGCATGTATTGAAACCCTATGTATTACTAATACATGGAAATCCATGGTATTAGTAGTACACACCTCAATACACAACCTAATGCAAGCATTAGTTTTACATAGGCTAAAAAAGTGTACCAAAAAAAGTACTAAGAGCCTGTTTGGATTGGCTGAACAAAAGTAACTTTTAAAACGTAACTTTTTAAAGTGCTGGAATTATTTTAAAAAGTGAAAAGGGACAAATATACCCCGAACTTTTGAAAATGGTATGTCAATATCCTCCGTCATACTTTTCGTTCATGAGTGCCCTCGCCGACCAATAACTAGTGCACATTTCCCCCTCCCACTAACGGAAGACTCATTTTGTACACGTGGCGCAATCCTACGCCTCAACTAGGATTGACCAAATATTTAACTCAAATTTCAAATACTCATTTAACCTGCCAATTACCCATTTAACAAAATATCTACAAACCTAAAGAAAAAACCCCACTTACTTTATCTCTTCTTCTTCCTCATAAGGTCGTCGCCGTCGTTGCCATCCCCCCCCCCCCTCTTTTCTCCTCCTCCTTCTTCTGTCATCTTTCCATGTACTCTTTCAATCATCTACTTGAAGATTTAAACAAAAGAGAAAACAATGGATTTAACTTTTCTACGCAATATTTTCTTATTATAAAAAATTATTTGACAAATCAAACTTTGGAGGCAAGCATATTGGGAAGAATATTGTGTTTGATATGGACATGAGTGCTGAAGAATTTTTAGCCCTCTTTTACCTCCTTTAAGTTGTCAATAAAATAAATCAATTCAGAAATAAATGGCCTTCTATTTGAATTTAAATTCAAACTAGATCTGAATCTAGAAGGTTTCGAAATGAATTACATTTTAAGTTTCAATGAAGAGGGAAAAAAGTTTTTCTTTTTTATAATTTTTTGTTGTAAAATACAGTTTTCATTCAAATCTGAACATTGTTCAACCCCACAATCCCAAAAACACTGATACAGATTCAGAATTCAACACATTGAGGGTTCTCAAACATGAACATCAAACTTCAACCTGAAAAATTCCAATCAAATTATGCAATAAGCCTCGAAATTATCTTTAATTTCTACAAAAAAAAAACGAAAGCCATGAAAGGAAAATGGGATTCTGAGCTAATACAACTTATGTTTCTTACCTAAATGGAAACAAAGTTTCTGAAATCTTCTTCTTAAGCTAAAATCAAAAAGCAAATCAAATCTTCAATCCCACAATCCCAAAAACTCGATTCAGATTCAGATTTCAACACATGTTTGAGATTTATACGTAGGGTTCTCGAACATGAACATCAAATTCCAATGTGGGTAATGGGTGTATCAGTAGGTTAAATGGGTAATGGTGCGGGTTAAACGGGTATTTGAAATTTGGGTTAAATATTTGGTCAACCCGGATTGAGGCGTAGGATTGTGCCACGTGTACAAAATGAGCCTTCCGTTAGTGGGAGGGGAAAATGTGCACTAGTTATTGGACGGCGAGGGCACTAATGGACAAAAAGTATGACGGCGGGTATTGACATACCATTTTTGAAAATTCGGGGGTATATTTGTCCTTTTTCCCTTTTAAAAATAAGTAATTATGTGTTTGGATAAAAGTGACGTAGCTGAAAAAAAGTTGTTGATGTGTTGAGTACATAAGTGTTGTTAACCACTTACAGATTGTATGGCATTATTTTGGAAAAGTATTTTTTGAGAAAAAAGTTCTTCAAAACAAATATGTATTGAATAATTGTAGTTTTTTTATCTTTTGGAATGTTCATTTAGGAATATTTAAGTCTCGAGCCTTCAATTTCCAATAATTAATTGAATTATATGATCACCAATCTCTGAGCAAAAATGAATATGAGAAAAAGGAAAAAAGTGAGTGTATTAATTAGTAATTTTCTTTCGAACTTCTATTTTTTTAAATAAAAGTCTATCTCAAACTGAAAAAGAAAGTAATGGAGATTGAATTAATGACCTCTCAAGTCGACAAATGATTTACCACCGAGTTGCTACTCATTAAATATGAAGATAAATCCTTTTTTTTGCTATGCGGGAACGTTGAAAACATGAATATTTGTTTATGGGGCGGGGCGGGGCGGGGCGGGTTGAACTCCCGCCAAAACCAAAGTAATAAATATGGTCCTAAACAATTCTCCACATTCTATCAAAACCCTTCTTTTCGACACAAAAAACAGCGGAGGAGTCCACAAAGTTATACAAAACTAGCAGGAAAGAAGATCTAAAAGAGATTGATGTTCATTATATATACTCAGTGTATAATTGCATTTCCAGGGGACTATTTTGAATGTTTCCTACTTCTTGTTTACCTGATATTTGCAGTTTCAATACTAGCAAAGCTAATGAAAATTCTCAATTTTTCTGCAGTAGAATATTCACATTATTAATGTAATTTTTCCTGTTATACTAGGGTACTTCCATCTCATCCAGGTTACCCATAAATGATGATTATATAGTCTTACCTGCAATTAACTAGTAAATTTACCTGGTGGTGTAAATATTTCTTACACTAGAAGTGCATAAAATTTAAACTAAGACACTATTCAGCTTTCATTCTGATTGATATGCTTGCACCTACCAATATTAACATACTAAATATATAAATCACCCTATGGGCCAACTGATATTCAATATGATGAAAGATGAATTGTTTTTAGGCATAGAAATCAAACACACCCAAATTATATCATTCTCAAAAAGAAAAAATCTGCAAGACTATATTCTAGGATCTTTTTGTAAAGATATGACACATGGGCCTAACTCAACTCCAAAAGCTAGCTCATGAGGAGAGGATTGCCCAAGGTCATATAAGCCGATCGTCAATCCATTTCCCAACCAATGTGGGACTTCTACCCACTCTAACATCCCCTTCACGCTCAGGCCCAACTAGAGCGTGGACCCCGAGCCCAAACGGGAATGGACTTGACACTGCTACCATGTAAAGATATGACATCTGGGCCTAATTCAATTCCAAAAGCTAGCTCATGAGGAGGGGATTGCCCAAGTTCATATAAGCAAACTGTCAATCCATTCCCCAACCAATGTGGAACTTTTACCTACTCTAACACTTTTGACTCAAAATACATGAAAAAAACAATAAATCTTACAATTTCATCACAAAAATTCAAACTTCAAATAGAAGTGCAAGGTTCAACATGTCATTTGGAATTATTGTTTCTAGTGTGATGATCCACCACGTCATCGTGCCACAAAAGCGTCACATGGCATAAAATTATCCATGCAGAAGTCTTACATAGGAAGAAAGCTAGTCCATGGTGGAAGGTTCTAGAGATACGTGGAAAAATCCCTTGGAAGACCTTTGAATTCCATGGATTTGCATGAAAGATACGTGGAATCTTCTAGTTGTGTAGAGTATTCTAGAAAGAGGACTTATTTGTAAATATATAGGGACTTGTATAATAATTATTATTTATCTATTAGCCCCTAAATGAGTTGTATAAATAGAGGGACATTTATTTGTTAAAACCATCAAGCACATCTTCCAAGTCTTGAGCAATATAAAAGTTTTCTTTAGCAATTCTCTTGTGTCTTTCTTTAGTTCAATATACCCTTAGCAATCTAGTGTTAAAATGGTTTACTTGAGCTTCCAAGATCGTGAAAAAATCGCGAGCGAGTTGTCAAGTGCTACACGGTGTGCTTGGTAGAAGTCTAAGTCAATAAACATTGAGCTACATCTTGAAATAAACAAATATGTAATCTCTAAATGAGCTATTTAAACTGTCAATGTATTTTAGCGAGAATTGGTCCGCTTTTGCAATATCAAACTTAAGAAGTCTTGTAACATTAACTTCCGTTGTGTTGATTGTTTAGATCTTAGTACTTCTAATGCAGTCCACTATCTGGAACTAGATCCATGTTCACTTTGTTGCTAATTTTCTACATTGTTGCAGATGGAATTCGAGTACCATCTCAAACAACCTTACAATATTACCATGACACATTTTTTAGCTTTCATGTAATTTAAAAATGAATCAATTATATTCACTTCCAAAATTTAAAATGCAAGAAAATTGAGTTTCCCTTCACATATATAAATCTAAATCGCAGAGTCTAGGGGTGTTGTTGTTGGATTACAATGCGTATGTTGATGTAGAGTCCAGGGATTTGTTTAGTATGGTTTCCGATTTTCTCATGTTTGGTTGGTCAAAATGTTTTAGACTTTCCTAATGTTAGAAGAGAAAAAAAACTCATAAGTGACATTCCAAGTTAATTGTTTCCTCCACATCTACCAACGCCCCCAACCCCAACCCCTTGACCAACCTATCCAAAACCACCACTCCCCACCCCATCCCACCCAAATTACATACAACTACTTTTGTAATAATATATTTTTGCTTACTTATCAAACACTAGAAAACTAATTAAGAAACTCACTTTGTTTACCAAGAATTCCATAAAAACATTTTCATTCATACCAATCACACCCTAAAAAAGAAAAAATTGAATTGCAGAAAATAGCTCGGTTACATGTTCCATTGACACCAAAATTAAAAACTAACATTGACATTAAGACAATGCTAGTTAATGTGTGCTTACTTAGAGCTCCAGCATTTTTTGCTCCCTTTGTAACTCAAACTCACAACTACAGAGTTAGAGGTGGAGTGTGTTTACTCATCTCGTCAATCAATGTGTGCTTACTAACAACTCCCATAGATAGAGCATCCCAAACAACAAATTTATCTTCCAACAAAATTATTTTCCAGGAAAAGTGGAAATCCAAAACAGATAAATGAGAGCAAAATGATAACTAAACCCTAACAGTAAAAGAAAACAACATCCTTCACGAATAGAGTTAACTTACAGGTGCATATCGGAACTTCCGTTTAGGAGTTTTTTCCGGCATAGTAGAATCTCCAGAACGAACGGAAGCAAGAGGCGTCCAACGGCAAAGCATGAGTTTTGGTCCGGTGACGTTGTTGGTGTTACCGGTGCCACGAAAATTGTTGTTGGGCTGAGTAGTAACCCACTGCTTCTTCCATTTTCTGACTGGACCGCTAAAAACGGGAGCGGTGGCGCCGTACCTGGAGGAGGCCCGACCGAGTCTAGAACCTACTCCTTCCATTCTTATCAGAGAAATATTGTGTGCGGAAAAAGGAAGAAGGTGATGAGTATAGCAGAGACTGGGAAAAAGCTCCAGTCTGCTTCACTGCTGTGGCGCGATTACAAAAGCCAGCTAAAAGCTTCCACGACGTCGTTCTGAAGAAGTTACTGTGGGTCAGCCAACGTTGAGTTCCATTATTTAGGAATTTTACGCAAATTTCATAATATTAAGAGCTAATTACAATTTTTTTTTAAATTACAAAAATCTCTTAAATTTGGTGGAATTTGGATACATATCAAAAAGTCTCAATACATCGTGTCTGGATTTTAGACACATCGCGTAACGTCCTGATACCTTACGTCTTGATTTCGGATACTACATGACGTAAAGTGATGTATCCGAAAATAGGAAAGAGTAGGGATTTTTGTAAAAAAAATCAAATGGTAAGAAATTTTAAAGAATATGATAAAAATAAGTTGTGTATTTAGCTAATTTTTCCTTATATTTTACTATTACATTTGAATAAGTTTATACTTCCTATGTCTAATAATAGTTGTCAGTTACTCCCTCTGTTCTTAATTACTTGTCCATTTTTCTTATTTTGAGTTGTTCCTAATTACTTGTCCGTTTTGACAAATCAAGAAAGGACAAATTGTTTTTACCTATTATACCTTCAATTAATTATTTTGAAAAAGGTAGAACTTCTTGAAAATTTTAAGTTTTTAATTCATCCACTTCATAATTAATAGGGATAAAATGGTAAACTCATTATGTCAATCATTGTTTTCTTAATAGGTGTGTCAATTTAAAAGTGAACAAGTAATTAGGGACAGAGGGAGTATTGACTTGACACACACATTAAGAAAATAATAAATATAGGGGCAATATTACTAGATTACTCTTTGAATATATTCAATTTAATGACTTGAGAAATGTATTAGATATTGAATAGTATTTTAATATCAAAGGTAAAATAGGCACGAAATGGTAAATTATCTCTTAATTTTTCAAAGGCCAAATCCATCGGTAGCCCCCTAAAGTTGGCATCAAGTTTCACTTAGACACCTCAATTGGACGATGTTCATTTTAGACACCTCAGGTAGGATCCCACTGCTTCATTTTGACACTTTTTTGACAATAAGCAAAAAACTAAAGAGAGTGTAATACACTCGTTGATGACGTGGCAAACAACCAATTAAATGATTACATGTGTTATTTTAAGTTAAAAATTATTTTAAAATCTATTAGTAAATAAAATAAAAATATTATTCTAAAATAATCTATCTAACCCCTTCCCCTCACACCTTGATGGTAGTTGTCTTCTAAACTACATCCAACAATTTTCTTTATTTTTTTTAATCTACTTTTTAAAATTATTTCAAATTTTCTTTATTTTTCTATTTTGATATTGTTTTGAGAGAAAAAGAGAGGAGGACCGGAGGGAGAGGGCGAGAAAGAAAGACAAAATATAAAATAGGAGTGTTCATATCTATTTTTTTCCGACGAAAAATATGGAGAACGGTGATGGTACCTTGATTGGAAATCTTCTTTTTTCATTACACTCAAAAATCTCTGTTGTGCTTTTTTGAAATTTATTCTTTTATTTTATTTTTCATATTTGTTCTTTTTCTTTCTTTTTAGTGTTGTTTTGTGGAAAGAAAAGAGTGAGAGGAAGAAATATGAAATATGGGTGTTGACGTCCATTTTTCCGACGAAAAAAGTGGAGGAAGGTGATGGTAAATTTAGAAAAGCAATACAATGAAGAAGAAAAAAATGGCTTGAAAACGAATTTGAATAAAAAATTTGACCTCCATTGAAGGAGTTTAAGCTTTAAAAAATGGTGGGAGGTGGTGGCTCGAAAAATGGAGAAGAAGAAGAGAAAATAAAATTAAAAAAGGTTAAATAAAGCCCTTCACGCGCTATTGTTGAGTGTATCACACTCACTTTGACATGTCAGCAAAAAGTGTCAAAATGACACAACGAAACTCTACATGTGGTGTCTAAAAGGAACTTCGCTTAGTTGAGGTGTTTGAATGAAACTTGGTGCTAACTTTAGGGGGCCATCGATGGGTTTGACCTTTTTCAAACTAGACAACTATATTTAATATATTTGACAAGTAAAGATGGGGAAGGAGTAACAAGTACTCCCTCATATTGGAGGTCTCAAGTTCGAAACCCCTTGCCAGCGAAAGCAAGGGGTTTGCCTTCTGGGTCGAGCTCGTCGCACCAGGCTTGCCTAGTGCGGGTTACCTCTCCTATGTGGTTTGCGAGCTATTGCATAGGAGCGGGGTTTTTACCTTGTGCGCACCCAAAGGATAGCGGCTGTGGATTTCCCTTGTCATCAGAAAAAAAAGAGTATAATTTTAAAATTTATTTTCATTTTTACACTTCATTTGAATTTCCTATGTGATGAGTTTAAGAAACTTTAATTGTTTTGAATTACTTGAGAGTAGTTATCATGATCAATGCTTAGTCCTTCTAATGAGTAATTTGACAATAATTAAAAAAAGTAAAAATAAAAAGTAATGGTTAATTGTTGTCTTAATGTTCTTTTCTTAAAAGGTGTGTAATACCTTGTCAATTTACTCTCTTTTTTTAAAATGAAGGGGTAGCTTATAAGTCAAAAACTAAAAAGTCATATGTTGGAAATATTCAACTTTTGACTTATTTTAAAAAAATTAGCCTAAAGGTGAGTGTTTAAAAGTATGTTTAAACTTTTTCAAACACTTTCAAAACTAAAAAAAAAAAAGTGTTTAAAACCTAAAAGCACCTAAAAATAAATTAATTCAAATACTCATAATTATATTACTCTTGCAGTTGTTTTGTCCTTTAAATTTGGTCATTATTTGTGTTTTTTATACTTTGATTATGTTGTATCTTGTTATGAAGATTGTTTAGGTTGATTTATCATATTATTTATAATATTTAATAGTAATTGTATTCATTTTCATTATTTTTTTCTTTATACTATTTTAGACTATTTTTTATCGAATAACTATGAGGTGTGTTTGACATGTGATATGAAATCAAGGAAAAAGACATAAAATACCTTCTTGAATTATGACCCAATTTTTAAGGGCATACATTTTCTTTATGGGGTTTTATTACCACTTTAACTATTTTAAGTATAATAATATACTTTTTAGAGCTGAAGTGGCGTAGAAAATGTGTTCATTCTCTTGAAATTAAGTGAGATGCGAAAAATATGAGAAAACATTGATCAATATTGGACACATATTTCTTGTTTAATTGAGCGTTTTATGATGTAAAACTTAAGAATAAAAGAACAATATAAATATGAAGACAAGAAGAATATAAGACAAGAGGAACAATATGAGACAACTTTCTTTCTTTCAAGTGTACACTAAATCTTCAAGTGTATACAATATGAACCCTTATACCTCTATTTATAGTGTAACACAGAGGTATACAAAAGGTTGATCATAAACATGACATTAATCATGAATATAATGGAGGAGGTTATGAAGGTTAAGATTACAAGAATAATGGTTATATAGGTCGAGGTTATGGTTATCTTCATAATGGAGGAAAGTAATAGAGACAATTGGTGAGAGTAACTTCTTGATGTAGTGGACATCCACATTATAATATTTTATATAACACTCCCCATTGGATGTCCATAGATAATATGTCTCGTTAAAATCTTACTAGGAAAAAACTCTATGGGAAAAAATCCTAGTGAAGGAAAGAGAGTACACATATCTTTTAATACGCTTTGAATGTTGTCTCGTTAAAAACCTTATCAGGAAAATCCAATTGGGATAAATCATAGTTAAGGAAAAGAGTATAACGCATATTTTTCTCCCCCTGATAAAACTTTTACTTGATATCTCGGAGACAATGCATTCCAATCTTATATCACAACTTCTCAAATATTGATGTTGGCAATCTTTAGTGAATAAGTTTACAAGATTATCACTTGAATGGATCTTTGAACGTCTATCTCACTATTTTGTTGAAGATCATGTGTGAAAAAGACTTGGTGAAATATGTTTTGTCCGATCTCCTTTGATTGTATCCTCCCTTCAATTGAGCTATATATTATTTTAATAAATGGTGGCTGGAATATCCTTTTCAAAAGAAAATCACACATTTTCTGAATATGAAAGATCACGATTCCAACCAAATACACTCCCGACTTAATTCATAGATCAATATTATTTCTGCATGATTTGAAGAAGTGGTTACTAATGTGATTCTTTGACTGTCAAGATATTGTTGTGTCTCCATATGTAAATAAATAGTTCATTTGTGATCGAGCTTTATGCAAATCAAATAAATATTCTGCATTTACATAATCAAATCATTTCTGACTCGGAGATTGATCATTTCAATTTTATTGAAGCTCATCTTTTCTTCTCAAAGAAAATCACACATCTTCTATGCGTTGAGTCACTTCTTTGTTAGTTTCTTGTCATAATTTGAATGATAATATGACAATCCTTTCACATAACTTTCGTTATGTATATCAAATAATCTTCTAGCATTTGCATAACCAGCAATCTGTAAGTGCACCAATTGCACTAATACATGACATTTTAAATTATTTTCATGAGACCAAAAAGATTCTTTCTTTGTGTTAAATAGTCTCAAAACCATTGGATACTCAATGGAATTGATGTAAGACCTTTTAAATCCTTCAAGGATTTTCATATACTTTCATCGTCTAGTTAGACATGATAATCATTTATTATACATATTCAAGTATTTCATCTATTGACAGACCCGAAATAAGTCTCATTGCATCCACCACTGGAGAATATATCTCCATTTAATAATGTCAGAATTTTTGCGAAAACCCTTTATGCCTCGAGGCACAAATCGTACTTTATGTCTTACGGTTATACTTTCACACAATGATTAATTTGTACCCCACTGACTTATATTTTGATCTATGAATTATAAGTTCAAAAACATCACTTTTCTAAGTGAAACAAAATATACTTGAATAGTGCATTTTATTTGGTCAATCATTTATCTGTCCACACTATATGACGTATTTGAATTTAAGATCCTCGTAATCATTTCTAGCATTGAGTGCTACTTCATATCAAAGATACAGTTGACGATCATTATGATTCGATTCCAATACAACATAACTTATCGAGATCTTTTCATTTTTCATCATTTACGAACCTTTGCCAAGGTTTTATAAAGTGTTATGTCATAGTGCTCTTTCAAAGCACTTACCTCATTATCATGACCATTTTGATAATTTGCTCCTCTCCTTTCTAAAGGAGTTTTACGTTTGGAATTGATTGGTCTATCACGCTTCTGGCATATCATATACTCTATCCTTCAAGGACTATTTATTGAAGCATTTGCAGCTTAATTAAAATATTGGGTCAGCAAATGCATCTGGCAAATTATTTGCAACATTTTGCAGATGAATTATCTCTTGAACTTCAAGTTCACATTTTTTTAACGAGGATCTAGATAATTCACCCCACACATAATTTCTGCTGTTAAACATATCTCCCTCTAATGTTAGGAAATCTAACATTTACCCCCAACCTCATTTGAGGATCCATCTTTGGGCATGGTGGATCAAATAAAATCATATGTGCACACATCAAATTTTTAGATGGAAATTATTTGGTTCCTGACCTTGAACTAATTGTGATGGAAGAACCTTGTTGGCTTGATGCATACATGTTAAATAAACTCATCTCATATCAGATTTTATTTGAGAGATTTGTTCTCATAATCAATGGTCTAGCTATAATTGGAGGCAAATAATTTCTGCTAAATCAACCAGTATTATCAACATAATTTTATAGTTTGGAACTGTGCTTTTAATTTAACAATTTTAGCAAGCAACCTTACAAAAATCAATTTGTAAGTTGATATAAATGCACATGTAACCATACCATAGATGCATCTATTTAATCATAATAGTAAGCGGTCCACATGGCAGGTGAACGGGCTCATATTCACCTTTTTATATGTTTCAAATAATTTTAGGGGATACAATCCCAACATTAGCTGGTACAATGATCATTTTATCTTGAGAACAAGCAACACAAGAGAATTCTTGAAGAATCTTTTATTTCTTCAAAAATATAGTCATTTGAATTCTCAATTTCTTTTGCATCACATCTAAACCAGAATGGTCAACCGGTTATGCCAACAAATATTTATTCTAGTAAACTTCTAGTTTACTTTTGCATGTGATTCATTCATCATGCCCATATCTTTATACAACAAACAAGAGAAAGATTTGTAATCTTTTATGTAAACATTCATAACCCGCTTTGATTGTAGTAATCTGAAGATATTTAATCTTTCAATAATTTATAGTCTCAAAATAATAATTTTTGTTTTCAATTTCTTCAAAACTTAGAAAGTTTCTTTTGAGACTTACTACAACCTCAATATTATGAACTATTTCATTTTCTGGTTAGTAACAAATTAATCCTTCCAAAATTTTCAATTAATTTTGTGTACTGCCACAAATTTCACAACACCATTCTTATGGTGACCATCTCTTTCAAGGAGAAAATTATTATTATTGTCATGGTTAAAATTATTACTGCAAGACTTATTTCTTGACAACCAATGACAAATTTGTGTTGCCACACAATAATATTTATTTTGGTCATGGCCACAACCTTTATAAGAAAGAATTATTTCTTTCTTTTGTCCTGCAATAGTTCATGATAAAACATACCACAATTTTTGTGATGTACTCAAATTATATGACCAAATAATCATTTATGTCAAAAATATTTCTTTTCAATCTCTCAAACCTTTCGTAGAGGTGAGGTGTGACATTTATCCAATAATACATGAACATATTATTATCCATACGAACACAAGTCACATTTTCTTCAAGAAATGGACCATAACCATTTGTACATGCTCCATAAGTTTTTATTAGAAACTCATTGTCATGCTTCGGCATTATCAAATTTATGTGACTCACCTCAACATCACTTTAAGAGGTCAAATAATGTACCAAATCTTTGTATTCCTTTATTTTGATGGAGGATTTACAAAAAAAATCAAATTGGGTTGCATCAACAACAATGTGCACAATATCTTTTCATACCACTTTGATGGATAAAAATAACCTTCACATTTGAAGGACCATCTTAAGAAACAATGTGCCCAATAACCTTTCATACCACTTTGATGGACAAAGTTACCTTCACATTTGAAGGACCATCTTAAGAACCCATAATGTTCTTCCTTTTAATTACAACAATGATGACCATTAACATTTTACCATAATCATATTCATACATTCAACCACTTGTCATTTTTCAGACATATTATGCACTGCTACCACATTCACATAAGAGACCGGAGCATATTAATTGGGCAAATTTCATGACTTTCAGTCAAAAGTATACAACTTTATGTTAGTCATCATCATATCATCACTATAGTGCATTAGGACTTAAACCCAATGTCTTACCCATATAAAAATGCTTTTGGCCATAAATCAATGGGACTTGAACCCAACTTCTTATTATCATGGTGCACCGAGACTTTACTCGATGTCTTACCCACTTGGTGCGGTGAAACTTAAATTCACCGTCTAATTACCCTCAATCAATGTCTTAATAAACCAAATGCATTACCAAAAATAAATATTGAATACCATAAATATAATCTGAATATGACTTAAAATTGAATAAAAATGAACAAAACTAATTAATTTAAACAACATGTTGGAACCATATAAAAATTCCAAGTTAAAATAAATTAGAACATTTTAATAGTCTCTCTCAATATTGTTATGAAGATTATCATAATTTACTAACCATTTTAAAATAACCACAAAACAAGCTTTGTTAGTACACATAATATATAGGATATGAAGTATACCTTGCAATCGAAGAATTATTAGGATAATTCATAAAAATCAAGAAATACCTATCATTGATTCTTGACGGAGAACGAGCAACCCGTGTTGATAACGTGTTGTAAAACTTAAGAACAAAAGAACAATATAAAGATAAAGAACAAGAAGAATATAAGACAAAAGGAACAATATGAGACAACTCTCTTTCTTTCAAGTGTACACTAAATCTTCAAGTGTATACAATATGAACCTTATACCTCTATTTATAGTGTAACATAGAGGCATGCAAAAGGTTGGTCATAAACATGACATTAATCATGAATATAATGGAGGAGGTTATGGAGGTGTAAGGTTACAAGAATAATGGTTATAAAGGTAGAGGTTATGGTTATCTTCATAATGGAGGAAAGTAATTGAGATAATGGGTGAGAGTAACTTCTTGGTGTAGTGGACATCCACACTATAATATTTTATAACATTTTACAATTAGTTAGTATACATAATTATTAATATTAAACTTATTATTATTATATATATATATATATATATATAATTTTCTATTTTTGTGTTGAATATTTATTTTTCTCCACACATTTAGCTTCTTTTTTTTCTCTTTCACTAATTTCCTGTCTTTCCATTTTTAATTAATTTAGAAAAATTAAGTTTATTTTTTTTTAAAATGTCCTTTATTTTTAACATTTTTATTTTTATTTATTATTTTATTTCTTTTACTTTTTTTGGTATGCGGCCAAAATTAACTTATTTAAGGCATCATGGCCAATAGAAAATGAAGATATAAATTTTGATTGTCTAGTTATTTTCAGAAGAATGTTCAAATGATATTCATTTTTCACAATGTTCTTAATTAGTAAATAATACAATACTATAATTTGTTATATGAATTACTTTCAAATCTTTATCTTTAGTAGAAATTTTTTATTATTCATCTGTTAAAATTGAGAGTCAATAATGTTAATCAAAAAAAATTTAATACATGGTTTATATATATATATATTATTGATCAAATTTTCAGCTTTGAGCGTTAGACGTAAATCTCATATAAAATATCTCACTTTTAAATTTAAAAAACATTCTACAAGTGTACCTCCTCAAAACGAGTCCCATAAAAGTCCTTGCTAAACCCATCAGTGGCCTCTTAAACTTGGCAACAATTTTCACTTAAACATTTTAACTAAGCTTTGTTCATTTTAGATAGCTCATGTCAGATCACATTGTGTCATTATGACATTTTTTTCACTAGCACATGTTGACTTCAAGTGTGTGTTAACCAAGCTCGTCCACGTGGATTAGATGCTCAATTATATCATGCCAATTCATTAAAAGTCTATCATATTAAAGAGAAAAAATAAGAATTAAAATAAATGACAAAGTAACCAAAGAATAAATGACATGTTGTCTTTTTATCCCAAAAAAATAAATAAAATATTTGACAAATTTAAAGAAAAATGCAAGCCCCCACAACTTCCCTAGTCATCTTCCCCATTCATCTTCTCCCTTGTATTACTCCATTTTAATTATTTTTGAGCTTTATTTTTTCTGTCATAAATCCACACCCACACAATCTACTCTATCATATTCCTTCATTTTCATTATCTTTTTCCATCACACTTACAACCACACAACCATCTTCCTCGTTTTATTCCTCTTTTTCATGATTTTTTTCTGTTGTATTCCCCATTCATTGCACCCTCCCTCCCATTTCTTCATTTGATTTAGGGCTAAAAGGTGCAAATGTATAACAACAATGGTTTATATTTTTAAGATTGCGTCTCTTTTCTTTAATTTTGTGATATTTGTAGTTTAATTAGGGCTCAAGGTTAGTGAGATTAACATTTACATAGTAAAAATTGAGATTTTTTGGCTCCTATTTTAGGATTATTGTGGGTGAACTTTACATGATTTGGGGTGTTGTTGATATGGGTTCGATTTCTTGTTTCTTTTTGGGTCTATCTGAGTTTGTAGTGCGAAATTGAAATTGAAATTATTATAACAAAAGATTTAACCTCCATTGAAGTACTTTAAGCTTTGAGAAATAATGGGAGAGATAGTGGCTATAAAATGGAAAAGAAGGAGAGAAAAAATAAAATAAAATAGACTAAATAAGTCCCTCACGCGTCAATAGCGAGTGTATAACACTCACTTTGCCATGTCAGCTGAAAGTATCAAAATGACACAACGGAGCCTGACATGAGGTGTCTAAAATGAACAAAATCTAGTTCTAAGTGAAAATTGCTGCCAACTTTAGAGGGCCACCGATGGATTAGGCCAAAGCCCTTTAATACATAGCAAAAGTACAATGGATGGCGTTTCACGTTCTTCATGAGCAGTTGAGTCCAACTAGTCTTTTAACTAGGCATGGGAAAGAAAAAGCAAAAATGTTTTTGGCCAGAATGGTAAAATAATATATTTCATATTATGTTGTTTTACTTTTTTGAACATTTTTACTTTTTTAACTTAAATATCTTTTAATTAAAAAATGGAAAAAAGACCAGTTTATTTTAAAATAAAAAAGATATTATGGGCTTTTTAAATTTTTGGTCAAATTTTAGCCAATTTTTTTGGTCATTTAGCATTACCCAAGAACAAAAAACATGCACTAATAGGTGGTTGGATGTGTTCAATTCCCATACATGAAGCACAATTCTACACTACATTGTTTTTTACCCCCTTCTGCCTAGATTCTGAGGTTGGATTCCCTTTTTCTTCATATACCTTTTTTTTTTTGTTTTCTAGCCGGTTTGGTATCTGCTTTGGAGCTTAATTATTGTGAATTTGTGTTGTTTAGGACCTCATTCGGGGTGGAAGCATTCCTTATGGAGATTTTTTTTTATAAATCTGTTAGGTTTAGGGTAAATGATCAAAATAAATACCTTTTGTTATATATAAAAGACTATTTCAATCGAGTGAAATATATTAAGAATTAAAATAAACACATTTGTTATACATTAAGGATAATTTCAATCAAGTAAAATATATGAAGGACCAAAATAAAACATTACCCACAAGTAGAGCCGTCAAAATGAGCTTAGCTCATGGGGCCGGCCCAATCCTACCCGTTATTGGGGTAGGGTTGGGATAGGATTTTTCAAGCCCATTTAAAACTAGGGCTTATAATCCCGGCCCATATAAGTCATTGGCCCTTGAGGCTTGATTGGGGTTGGGTCGGGGTCGGCCCATGGATTTACAATAATCTCACTAGTATATAATCTAATTATATGAATACACTCTATGTTGTAATATTATGAATCTTCGTACCCAAATACATGTATCTCGAAATATATGGACTCAAAATTAGGTTAATTTGTTCTAGATACACTCTATCAAAGTAGATTCGTATGTATCTAGGATACATATACAAATCTCGCACCCTCGCCTCCCTCCCATCTTGCTTGTCACTCTCCTATCTCACTCGCATATCTGGTATGCGAGATACATGTTAATTATACTAAATTTTTGCTAGTGTTATTTAAACAACACCATTGTTTGCCATATGTGATTTGAAAATCTTCTTATTTTCTTGATGTTATAGAATTACAAGTTTGAAAATAAAAAATAAATAAAAAGAAGGGCTAGCCCGCCCCAGCCCTCGGCCCTTCTAGGGTTGGGTTGAGTTGAGCATTTTCAGGCCCTACCAAATGAAGGGCCGACCCGCCCTAGCCCTTCAAATTCCTTGGCCCACGAGGCTTGGGCCGGTCCTTTTTGACAGCTTTACCCACAAGAAATAATATACGTAGTACTTAGTAAATAGGATTCGAATCCAGACCCCTCACACCTCAAAGGTGTGCAACATTTAAATCAGTGTACCTAAATAGTTTTTATGTCTTTGAATGCCTAGTAAAATACTTTATCCGTTCCTATTTATATGCCATCATTTTAGAGTTCATGTTCCTTTAGAAATTAAGTAAGTTTATCATTGTACCCTTATTTAGTGTTCTCTTGAAGTCAAATTTTCAATAAATGAACATGAATTAATTTATTTTGATTAATTGAATTGACCAACGAACATGAATTAATCATTTAGTTTTCCTTTGTTGGTCAAATTCATACTTTCAAGATTAATAGCTCTCAAGGGTAAAATAAATAGAATAATGTCATTTATGCATTGATTTTGTGAAATGATAAGTACTCCCTCCGTCCACTTTTAATTGTCATGTTGAGTTTATCGAAAGCCAATTTGACTAATTTCAAAGTTAAATTAGATTACATTAATTCAATATTATAAACAAAAAATTTAGATATTCAAAAACTATGTGAAAAATACTATAAATTGTAATTTTTTGCATATCAATATGATGAAAAAATACATCGTAAAATGTTAGTCAAAGTTCTTATCGTTTTGACTCTAAAACGGAAAACCATAACAATTTAAAGTGGACGAAAGAAGTATTAATGATCATCTATTTTTAGTAAGATTAACATATAAATATGAATAGAGGATGTATATATCATATCTCAATATATATATATATATATAATTTTTTAAAGTTAAAGAGAGCACGTGCAACCTCGTTGTCCACCTCTGAGTCTATAATGCTGATTTTACACAACTAGGTCGCCAATGTTAGCATTAAGTCATTAAGATCATTGATTTTTTATGACACCTAGAAGTGTTCACCATCACTTTTGCCCGTGATCAACGCAAACTGATTTCAATTATTTTATGATGCTTTTTTTTTACTCATATGCCCTTTCTCTCTCCCTTAATTACGTAATTGTATGAAGTTCAACAATCTTGGAGTTTATTGTAACTCTAAAATCTTATTTTATATAAAAAAAATATTTATTTTTATACCTAAGAAACCTGAAAATATTTTTTTCTTTTATTTATTTCGTGAGGGATAATAAATCTTAATTCCTTTTTTAAGTACTTCATGCCTTTTTTTAATTTGACATCAATTTAATTTATTTTTCTTATTCTATTTTAATATTTTTTTTGTTATTCACATTAATATTATGATATATTTGAAATATTAAATTTTAATTTTTTTATAGGAACACAAATATTATTTGCATATCAAAGACAATAAATTTCAATTTTTTCTTTCTTTCTATCTATTTAAAATGAATTGAAAATCAATCAAATAAATGTATAAATTAAAATGTAGAGAATAATATTTTTATTATTACTTAAGCCAACACCATCACTTTCTAGAGCTCCGCCCCAAATGTAATAAATAATTATTTTTTCCCCTAATAAAAATATATAGCCGTATGAGATAATACAATATATAGTGGCTTAGTTTTGTCGAGTTATAGGACCATTAGTTTAGATTATAGGATAATAATATAAAGCAAATTATTAATAACTTAAGTTGTTCAATCATTAGCTCTTGCAGCTAATGTATGATTAGTTATAGTCTTATAGACACTGAAATGAGATAAAATAATATCAAATCGAATAAAATAATTAGAATTAAGTCTAAGATCAAATTTATACTCTATTTTGATTTAAAATATTAAAAAATAATTTTAATTCTCAGATATTTCATCTTTTCCTGTTAACGGAATGACCTCATAAACATAATTATATTATGAGAGTCGTTTCATAGCTAGTAAATATATATATATATATATATTAGTTTCTATATAAGTTATGTAATATTTGATATCTAATTAGAAAGTAAATTATTCACGTATAAAATCGATACCACACTTGATTTACAATTCAGAAACCACATAACTAATAGGGACATAAATTATGAAGACAATAACAAATTAAAATAATTAATACTCTCTCTATCCATAATTACTTGTCTACTTTTGAATTGACACACTTATTAAGAAAACAATAATTGATATAATGAGTTTAACATTTTACCCATATTAATTATAAAGTGGATGAATTAAAAACTTAAGATTTTTAAGAAATTATACTTTTTTCAAAGTAATTAATTGAGGATATAATAGGTAAAATAAATTGTCCTTTCTTGATTTGTCAAAATTGACAAGTAATTAAGGACAACTACAAAGAAAAAGTGGACAAATAATTAGATACAAAGAAAGTATCTATATACTCCTTCTGTCTTTATTTTATTTGTCAAATTTTAACTTGACACACCTATTAAAAAATAATAAGTAATATATTAATTTTACCTTTATTAATTAAGTATGAATCTTAAACATATTACTCACTAGTCAATAGTCACTACATTTCTTAAAGAAATTAACTCAATTTGTTATCTTTTGACTCCGAACTTGGTCTAGTGCGACAGAGTCAAATGTCAGTGTCATGTTGGTAAATAAATCCATAAGAAGTGGCAAAAGATAATCTCTGAGTCATTACATATAGGAGGAGGCAGTGAGGGCCCCACACTGGATCTCTATATTTCCGTCTTCCAATATATCCTTTTCACTGTCCTAGAGGGGTCACTCACTCTGCTCACTGATTTTACACAAATTCTGATAATAGTAGTGATAGTCAAGCAGATCTGTCCACCACATTCTCCCAACTAAACCCAACTTTCTCTGTAAGCATTCCTGTTATTTTTCGACTAGTTATGGCGGCATGGTACTATTTTGCTCTTATTTTTTCTGTATATAACGGATCATGTTGGAATTTCATCGCTGCATTTATTGACTAGATATCAAATCTGACTAATGAATTGCTGTGTTCAATCACTTCGTTTGTGGTATAAGGAGAAGATTCAATTGTAGTAGCACTTTTTCTGCTTTTCAATTTCGTCAATTATTCACACAGGAAAATGATTATTATTATGTTGTAGTGCGAGTTTCATTGTATATTTGAAACGATATATGGCTTTGTGTTTTGAATTTGACCTGGTTTTGTATATATAAATATGTATGTTTCAGGTTTGATCGGAGTAACTGAAGATGGGAGGAGTGGATGCTCAAAATGGAGAAACAAGTTGTAGTTTTCTACTACAGCAGTTGCAGGCAATTTCTGTTATTCTTCATGTTAAATTTGTTGTTTAACAAATAAATCATGTATTAGCTGCAAGAGCAATGCGGTATTCTTAATCTATGTTGCTAGGATTATTCCAAAATGCTGATCAGAAGTAGTGCGGCGACATCTTTGGAGAGTTGGAGAAATATAGTTGTAATAGTATAATGAGTGATGGCTAAATAGTTTTTTTTCTGAAAATGCAGCAAATTTGGGATGAGGTTGGTGAAACTGATGAAGATCGAGATAAGATGCTTCTTCAGATAGACCAGGAGTGCTTGGATGTTTACAATAGAAAAGTTGACCAAGCAGTGAAATCGCGGGCTCACCTTCTTCAGGCTTTGGCAGATGCCAAAGTTGAATTCTCCAGGCTGCTATCAGCCCTTGGAGAGAAAACATACGATGGAATTGTGAGTGACTGAATTTCAGATTGGCTATGGATAGGCGGAGTTATTTAAAATTCTTAGCTGAAAGTCATTAGACTGTTACCTTTTCTAATATTCGAATTTTTTTTGGGGTTTGTTTGCAGCCTGAGAAGAATTCAGGATCAATCAAAGAACAACTTGCAGCTATAGCACCAGCACTGGAAAAACTGTGGAAACAGAAAGACGAAAGGGTAAAAGAGTTCTTGGATGTACAATCACAAATCGAGAAGATTAGCAGCGAGATTGCAGGGACTAGTGAGCAAGTAGAGAGTCCTAAAGTAGATGAGTCTGATTTGTCTCTTAAAAAGCTGGATGCGTTTCATGCACAGCTTCAAGATCTTCAAAAAGAAAAGGTTTAGCCATATTTTAGTCGGATTTATTCCTTTACAATTGTTAAACTAGTTCAGCCTCCAATGAGCTACTCACCATACATCCTTGTTTAACATCGCAGAGTGAGAGACTGCACCAAGTCCTTGAATTCGTGAGCACAATACATGATCTATGTGCTGTTCTCGGCATTGACTTCTTTAGTACTGTCACTGAAGTTCACCCAAGCCTGAACGATTCTACTGGTGTACAATCGAAAAGTATAAGCAATGACACACTATCAAGTCTGGCTAGAACTGTCTTAGCACTAGAGGAAGATAAGAAGCAAAGATTGCAGAAGGTAAAAGTCCTTGTTGTTTTAAGTTGGTCCTTTCACTTAGCCTAACACTTCATACCAAGTTAGGATGTTCAGTATATGAACAGTCAATAATGGACCTATGTTGAAATACCTACAAGTTATGTCAAATTTTGTTCGACTGTACGTGGATCCTTAAGTACCTTGCTGTATATGGAATCTCTTGTCCATCCTCTGTACATGAAAGGAAATTTTCTCCTCTGAATTGTTTAATCATTATTAGCTTCTCATAGTTCATTAACCTGCCCATGATAGCACTTGTTGATGTTGGAATTGCTTGCAATTGCTAATTTGCTTCTCTGTAGTGTTGTCATTATTATTTGGAAAATCACATCAAGATGGAACTTAATTAAGGCCTTCGGTTGTGTCTAAGTAGTGTTCTCTTGTGTCTAGATGATAAGTGTTTTGGCCATTTCTTTGAAACACACTCTCTAACTTTAACCCCTCCCCCCTCTTGCAGCTCCAAGAACTTGCAACTCAACTGATTGATTTATGGAATTTGATGGATACAACCGAAGAAGAACGGAGCTTGTTTGACCATGTCACCTGCAACATATCGGCTTCAGTTGATGAAGTGTCCATTCCTGGAGCTCTTGCTCTTGATCTGATTGAACAGGTATTAGGAGATGATATGCGTTTTGGAATTTATTTTGAGCATTTACGGTAGCTTGTCGGTAATTGACTTTAGCTTGCTCTCGTTCAGGCTGAAGTGGAAGTTGAAAAACTTGATCAGCTAAAAGCTAGCAGGATGAAGGAGATTGCTTTCAAAAAGCAGGCAGTGCTTGAAGAGATTTTTGTTTGTGCCCACATAGAGATTGACTCCGAGACTTCTCAACACAAAATTATGGCACTTATTGATTCCGGGAATACTGAGCCTGCAGAGTTACTTGCGGACATGGACAACCAGATTGTAAAAGCAAAAGAGGAGGCTGATAGCAGGAAAGAAATATTGGATAAACTTGAGAAGTGGATGGCAGCTTGTGAAGAAGAGAGCTGGCTTGAAGACTACAACAGGGTAAATATATCTTGTCTTGTTCATGCCATCTGTTTATGCAAATATGAGATGAACTAAACTTGATTATAGTAATTGTAAGTTTCATAGAAAATTTAGTTCTTGTGGGAGCAATAGTGAAAATAGGCTTATTAATGTACTCATATGTGGTATATGATTGTCGCATCATCCGCCTAGAAACCGACGCGTCTAGTTCTGGCTTCATCTGTACTATCTTTATGATTTAAAAGTGCTAATGCAAGTTTTTATAGTAATCTGATTCAGGCCGGTATGATTTTGGAATTTGGTTAAAATGTGGTTTGCATGCTCCCCGTTCATCAAAACATGTTAGAGGTGTCCCTCCCGATACTATAATATTAAAAAGTCATCATTTTTGGTGAAACAGGATCAGAACAGGTATAATGCAAGCAGAGGTGCACACTTAAATTTGAAGAGGGCTGAAAAGGCTCGGATATTGGTCGGCAAAATTCCAGGTAATGCCAAATGGTGATACATATCCTTATGTAGTGGTGTGCATTATTTGCACTATCTAGAAAAACCAAACCAAATCGAATTCTTTTTATTAATAGGTTTGGTCTCCGATGAAAGATTTAAATATTTTGGTTTCTTTATTTAGTTTTGGATTTTAAAAAAAACACTAAAAAACGAATAAACGGAATTATTACATATGATCATTATTCATACATTTTGCTGAGTCTGAATATGTAATCCCATAATTTGCTATGTTAAATCATTTCTGGAAGAAGATTTCCCTGTTAATTGCCCAGTGAAGCGATTCTTAACCCCGGAATTATAATACCAATTGACAATGTTGGCTATATGTAGCTCTTGTGGATTCCTTGATTGCCAAAACAAGAGCATGGGAACAAGATCGCGACACCATATTCACATATGATGGTGTTCCACTTCTTGCCATGCTAGATGAATATATGATGCTCAGGCAAGATAGAGAAGAAGAGAAAAGAAGGTTGAGGGTAAGTGCATTGTTTTTTAGGCTTGTGATCAATCTTTTGACGCTTAATACTTTTCATTAATCCTGTGTTCAAGTTCATATCCATAATTCTTACTATATAAGGGGCTCGTTATTACGAGCATTCTATTGGTGTTGTGCAGGACCAGAAGAAGTTCCATGAGCAGATCAAAGAACAAGAAACACCATTTGGATCAACACCAAGCGCTGCTCGACCCCTCGGTACAAAGAAGGTGGTGGGTCCACGAGCAAACGGGTCAGGCAACAGAAGGCTGTCTCTTAACTCACATCAAAATGGTTCCAAGTCGTCAACAACTAAAGACGGGAAGAGAGCCCACTCGAGAACTGTTGCTCCTGTAAACTATGTAGCCATTTCAAAAGATGATGCAGACTCTCACATTTCTGGAACTGAACATATTCCCAGCACACCATAGTAACTACTGAATTAGAGACATATGTGCAGTATCTTCTGTTGTGATTAGTAGCCCGGATCATGTAGAAGGATAAATATTTCGATGTGTAATCGCGTAGAGACCGATTAGCTGTTTGTGTTATAGTGGTAATATTAGAAATTCCTTTGAATCATTTGCATTTGTCTGAGTTCTGCATCGACATTGTTTAAGTACTTCTAGCAAATGTGATTAGCTTTTGCCACGGGAACAAACAAACAAAAACATTCATGGCCAAAATTAAAAGTGTATCTGGGTTTATTCAACTTAGATAAGGAAATTAGATTTTTTTGAAACAATAGGTACATAATATATTTTGTGTAGTTCATGCTCGTTTTATTTGTATTTCATGATGTTGTAGTTCATTTGGAAAGTAGGCTCATACTCAGACAGTAACAAGTCTTGAGTCATGCTGTTATATTTGTCATTTCATGGTATGCTCATGCATGATAGATGAACCATCAAATTTCATGGTGGTCAAAGGTACCCATTAGTGTCTCAATAAGAGACTTAGAACATTTTTCCACACGCTTTAAAAATTCTTTATGGCTTTCAGCTTTGGGAAGAGTAATCTTAGGGTGTGTTTGGTACGGAGGAAAATGTTTTCCAATTTTTTCATGTTTGGTTGGCTTAAAATGTTTTTTTCCAAATCAACTCATTTTCCTCAAATTTAAGAAAAATGACTTTCCTTCCAAAATTAAGGAAAACATGTTTCAAGACTCTACTTCATCCTTTAATTTTTTTCTTCGCCTACCCATACCCATACCCAACCCTTTCCATTCAAAAAAAAAATTAAACTTTTTAAATTTCAAATATATTTTTATCCCTATCCCCAAACCCCCTCCCTTCATCAATCAATATATATATATATATATTATTTTTTTTGAAAGATGTTTTAAATTTTAAGATTTTTTTTTTACCTCACCCAACCCCTACAACCCCAAAAAAAATTCCTTTTGAAAAATATTTCAATTTTTTTTAAATTTTTTTACGCCCCTCCCCTCCCCTCGCCCCCCTCCCAAACAAGGCCACCCCCTCCCCACCACCCCGTCAATTTTAAAAAAAATATATTTTTGGGAAGTATATCAAATTTAATCATTCTTTAC
>JAJOOS010016612.1:0-31731 GCA_029582725.1 Solanum chiquidenum
CTAATGCAATATGTTTTTTTTCGCCAACCTGCTACACTAGGATATATAAACTTGAAAATTATAGAATTTTTAGGCTTATGATACACTACCTTACGAATTCTTGAGATTCTGATAGGAAACTCTAGGAGGCTACCATGACAAATTTCATCCATGAACAAATTCGGTATGGATCAGAGTTAAAGATTTAGACTTGATGTTCATGTTCTGATAGGATATTTTAGGCTTGAAGTTTAGATAGGAAACACTTGGAAGTTTCAGGCCAGTGTTTTACCAATCTAAGACCATCTAATGAGTTAAATCCCCTTCTAGAAATATTATACAACATCAAACTAGACCTCAATAATACTGCAGCTAGTTCCTTTCAGAATTGCCTCCACTGTCTCTTATGTTGATACACTGCATAGTTTCCTCTACATTTTTGGGTGGAATTTGAATTCAAGACCATATATCCATTGCTCCCTTGACCTCAACTGTAATTTTGCACTCTAAACAAACAAATGATACTTAGTCTTTTATAGTACCCATAGCACACATACTAGTTTCCCCTACAGTAGAATATACATCTTCTTGATGGATAATTTCTCCATTTGTACTAACTTACGTTCCGAAATTTCTATGTTTTCAATATAGATTTGAATTCTTAATTAATTCATTTGAAACCTTATCTAATAATTTTTTCTTTTATTTTTGTAGCTTACAAATTATGAAGATTGAAGTTACAAGTGATCAAGTTGCAGGTTTAGAAGATGCACAAGATCATTGTTATTTTGCTACGAATTAAGCAAAACTTGATATCATAGTCTAACTTGGATTGTTGATTTGTGATGCTTTGTTTGTTAAGCAAGTATTGAATCTAACACGATAGAATGTTAACCAATTTTTATATTTATATCATTCTTTTGTTAGGATATTTTCAGTAGCAAACTTATATTTATTGATAAGAATTTATAATTCTGTAAATTTGAAGATTAAGAAACATTGGTGGTGAATTAGAGACCAAAATTATTGCTTGTCTCTAAAGGTTCATCTAGGACGAGACAACATCTCGTCCCTAAAGTTTCATCTAAGATGAGATAGCTTCTCGTCGTTAAATTTATTCTAGGACAAGGTAGCTACTAGTCGTAAAAAGTTATCTACATTTAGGTAGATGCTCGTCGCTGAAGGGATTTAAGGACTAGAAAAAAATAACTGGTTTTCAAAGAAGAAAATCATCTATTTAGGACGAGGTATATGGTCTCTAAAAGTATTTTGGCGACCAACTTTCTTGTCGTCTCTAAAAACATTTAAAGACCAGCTAAATGAACTCGTCGCAATTAACCTTTAGCGAAGAGGCTTATTAAGACGGGTGGCGACCAAACTATTCCCGTCGCAATAGGCTATTTGGGACCGAATTTGGACTATTTGAGACCTGATTTTCCTTTCTTAGAGGCTATTTTTCTTGTAGTGAAGGTTGAGGGGTTTGACAAAATTTTGAAAGAAATGAAAGAAGATATGTCGACCCTTAGCCAGACAGTTACCTCCCATTCTGGCTCTATCAAACAGTTGGAGATCAAGATGGGTCATATCTCATCTTATTTAAACTCGAGACAACAAGGGGGGTTGCCTAGAGATACTATGTCCAACCCCAAGAATGAGGTTTGAGTGATAATTTGCGTCGTGCCACGACGTTAACTAAGGCGCTGTTTGGGAGGCAACCCAAGTTTCCATTTGCCTTTTTTTTAATTTTAAAATAATGGTGTGTTGATTGTGCAGATTAAAGTGTGGAATGTGTTTGAAAGGTGCAGATTGGCGAGCTAAAAGTCTTGTCGGTGTATCGCCGAAGAGGTCAGCGAGCCCGACTTAGACCGTCATTAGACTCAAAGAATTTTGAAATTAGAGTTAGTAGAACTCGGCAGCCAAGGAGCAATTTGCCGAATCGCCGACCAGGTCGGCGATCATGATTTTGTCCGCAGTTTGGTCCGTCACATTAACTAGAGGTCCTATAAAACTTAGCGAGGTAACTGCCCACTCGGCGTGTCGCCGAGTGGGTCGGCAAGCAAAACTTATGTCGATGGGCGAGAACTGGATGGTTTTTAAAGGTCAAAAGTTTAAAATCTTTGACATTCCCTCACTTTTGAACTTCCCAAAGTCACACCCGCATTATATTTTCTCGTAATTTTGCTTCATTATCACTTTCTAGTCGCCATTTGTGTGTTCAGAGTTGGATTTTTCCACCTAGCTTTACAACTTCTTGTATTCGGCTTCTAAAGTTGGTTTTCCAAACCCCAAGTTCTCATATTGCGATTTTACTCATCTGCAAGTGATTTTATCTTAGCAATGTGTGATGGGCCTCTTTGATCGTAATTGTATGCTTGAATGCCTGTTTTAATTTGAATATCGTGTGTAATAATGCCTTTATCATTAATTTCCTAAAAAAATTGTGCCTTAAAATTGTTCAAAATTATTGGGTTGTGTTGTGTTGTTGTTGGGTCTAGCCGGGTGAAGTCTAAGTAACCCACATTTGTGCTAAATGACGTACTTTTTCCCAATGATGGAGCGATTGACGTCATTCGTAAGGGCAAAACTCGTGAAATGGCCAAATTTGGCCAAACTGGGAGAAGTCTGAGTATCCTGGGGTCATGGGTGTAATGGGTCTAGGTCTAATTGAATGGGTGCATATTTTGATTTTGTTTTCGGAGACTGCAAGGTTGAATTTGGAAGTTGGGGTTGAAAGTAGGCACGTTGGGCCGTTTGGCGAGCTAAGTCGAGATCGCCGAATCGCTCGGCGGTTCACCGATTCCCCCTTATCGCCTTTGATTTCATGCTAAATTTGAGTATAGGTTCTGTAACTATCGACGAGAATTTTGAGTTCGCCGAGTGCACTCGGCGACTCACCGAAAGTTTTTCTTAATCGCCCTTTCTGCGCCCCTAATCCCTAAAATTGCACTGTAACTTTCAGTGGGGTAGTCCTTGCTCGCCGAATGTTTTCAGCAATTCGCCGAAAGGCCCATCCCATCGTCGACATGCCAAATTTTCTGGGAATTTTTGAGTCAATCCTTTTAGTGAGCCCGATCTGGCTCGCCAAAGAGATTCGGCGAGTCTATCTGCAACTTTGCTTGAATTGTTTCTCACTTTCGATGATGTGTTTGCAGATATGGCTAGACCAAAAGTGGCCGATAGAGATATGCCGCCCCACAAAAGGGTCAAAGGCATCACAATCAATGAGGATGTAGTTGTATCCAACGCTAAGGGTACCAAACTCCCCACAGCTGGTGGGAAAGGAAAGGGAAAAGGCAAGGCTCCTGCACCTGCGTCACCGGAGGTCTGCTCCGACAGTGACGACATCTATGACACTCACCTCACAACTTCTGAGAGTGAGAGTGAGAGTGAGCACCCAAATCCTCGAGGTACCAATTTTGAGCCTGAGGATGATAAGCTAGTAGTAGTACAGAGGGCAGATCTGCGATCCAAGAGGATGAATGATCCTTCCAGGATAAGGACTCCCCAAGCCTTTACTACTACTTCTGATCCAGAACAGGCTATGGTCCCTGCTCCGATTGTACAAGGTCCTTCTCCCAAGTCTACGAATAGACTGAAGACTGAGGGGCTGAGGGCAATCATAGAGGTGAAGAGGTTGTCAACTGATGGAGTCATAGAATGGTATCCAGATATTATGAGCTGCCTGAGGTCACATAAATTTCAGCTGTTCACTAATCCCCATCGCCCTTACATTCCAAATTGGGTCCAGGAGTTCTACAGTGCCTATAGTGCCCTAGTGCCACAAGGGAAAAAGTCGGCAACCAATTTCAAGCTGGTTGACTATGTGGTAGTCAGAGGTAAAAAGAAAAAATGTGATAGTGATGCCATCAATACAGTCTTGGGTGTTTCGACATGCATTAGGGATGACTGCCAACATCTGATTAGGACAAAGACATTAGAAAACATGAAGAAGTGGTTGGCCCCTCTAATATCAAATGGTACTCCTAAATGGCTTAAGATTGGAGCACCTATTGAGAAGAAGGATCTTATGTCACAGCGAGGTACTGGTTTGGCTTCATCAGCAGCACGATTATGCCATCCCAAAATGAGTCAATTCTCTGCCACACCAAGGCAGCCTATCTAGGTTGCATTATTGATGGGACAAGGCTAAACCTGGTAGCTTATGGCACAAGAGATGGTCATGAGGGCCAAGCAGCGCCAAACTTCCCTTCCATTTACTGTGTTGATCACCCAGTTGTGCAGGTAAGCTCGGGTTCCTAGAGATGAGAAGAAGGATGTGGAAGTGGTTCCCACGTCTTGTACTGACATCCGTAGGATTGAAGCGGAATATTTGAAGGATGAAGCAAAAAGAAGTAGGCAGCCCAGGTGGATACTTCCCCGGTTGTGGATACGCAGACACTACCTACAGAGGCACCTTTGCCTACTCCAGCCCCTGGGCCTTCTTCAGGTACATCTAGTGTTGGCCCTTATGTTACTCCTACTTCTTCTGTTGTTTCCTTGCCTCCCAGATCTAGTACTGTTGTTGCTTCTGTCCGACCCTAGCTCACTCAGGCTGCATTACTCCGAATGGGGCAGCTAGCCTATTATGTCGATCGTCGTGCCGCCAGACCTGAGGCCATCATCCTGGGCATGATTCAGACAACCCTAGATAATGTGTGACACCTTTGAGTGCAACCATTGATACCCTTGTGGTAAGGATAGCGGTGTGCGAGCAAGACCAATGGGCCACTGAGGAGGTGACAACCCTAAAGGCCGCCATTACTGCGCTGAGGAGAGATGTGGACCAACTGAAGTCCATCGACATGTCTATGATTTTTGGTACGGTGGAGATCCCAGATGTGCCAGTTGAGCCATATATACCTCCACCTACCACCGGAGATAATGTTCGAGCTGAGGAGGTAGTTGATCCCGAGTCTGAGGTGGATAAGGATGAGGAGATGCTTGGGGTTGCTGAGGAGGTTTCTTATGAGGGCCCTACAGAGACTGAGGAGGCCATGGTAGATGCAACTGTGCAGACCTCTTTGGCAAACACACCTTTGGCTGACCCTAGTGGATCTGGTACTATTGATGTGACTCCGGGTACTGAGACCCAGGTTTAGAGTATTACACCGAGAACAGATGCCCCGACAGATGGAACGACTGAGTAGACAAGATTTCCCTTTACCTCCCTCTCTGTCTTCTTTTATTGACCTTCTGGATATTTTCTTGCATTTAAGGACAAATTGCTTTTTGTTTTGTGGTGGGGTGAGGTGTTGTCATACCTACCTCTTGTGATTATGACATTTTTATGTATATTGGGTCTGGTGATATAAATTGTGTTTTGGCACTATTTTTGTGGACGTTTGAGCTTGTGGCTCCAGAGTTTGAATGTAAATGATTTTTGACCCTTTTTGAAAATTTTGTGCCACCTCTTGATTGTGTTTGAATATGGCTGTTCTTTTGCAAATTTGAGTATCGGTCTTGTTCAATATCGATGACTTGAATAGTTCTCATAATCGAACAAAAATGAATGTGCGGCTAAGATGAAGCCAAGCGAAGTTGCATAGATAATATGTGAACTTTTTGCATCTCGTTGTGACTAGCCGATTATCGAATGAGTCTCTTGTGATGAACATTGCACACTAGCGAAAGTGTGGAGTCTTGTTTGATATATGGTGTCAATGTCTTGTGTGATGAGCTTACCATGAACCATGTGTGATGACACCTAGAATTTACCCCGTTGGTCCGATTGACTAAGTGATGCAAGCTCTTGAAATGATCTTAGGCAACAAATTTTAAAGAGTGAAACAATTTGACATTATACCTCTTTTGTGGCCTACCTTGTGAGGGAGTGAACTTTGCTTGAACACCCTTTGAGCCTTACCTATTTCTTGGAAGAAACTTGATGAAATTATGACATTTCTTTATCTTATCACCCATAATCCTCATGAAATGTGGCCTGTTTGAATATCCAACTTAGGCCAAAAGCTTAAGTTGGAGGTGTGGTGAAAAGAAAAGGTTAATCAAGAAGTGCAAAGAAGGCCCCCTTTGACCCATAGTTTTGAGAAAGATGGAACCCCTCCATACAAAAAAAAAGAAAAAATAATGAAAAAGTTTGAAATAAAGTTGTGAAAATGTAAAAGAAATGGGGTGTCCGGTATTCCATGGAAAGTGAATAATGGGGTGACTTTTGAGCATGATTGAAAATGTTGAAGAAAAGGGAAGAAAGTGTTGTTCATACCACATTTCATTAAGACAGCAGCCACTGAGCCTAAATGACCATACCTTTACACTCAGCCCCATTACAAGCCTTCGAAAGACCTTTTTGATCTTGAGTAAGCTGAAACAAGTGTTGATTGGGAAATAAGGGCAAACCTATGGGTGAAGTCATGCATGTGTTCATCTTTGTGAGTGTGAGAGTTCTTTTTGATTCTGGAACTATAAATTGTTGAACCATTGTGTGTGAATAAGGAATCATCTTTGTGTGAGGGAATTTGAGTACCTTTGTTGAACTTAAACTTGCACTTGAAGCAAGTATTGTGAGCTTGAGAATCTTTGATAATGGTGAGTCACAACTTGAATCTTTGAGTGCACAATTGATCCTTGCATAAGTAAGTTGAGTCTTTTTGTGTGTGTTTATGATTGAGTCTTGTGTAGCACTGTTTGAGACATTTTTAAACTGCTGAACTTGAGTTTTACTTGAGGACAAGCAAAAGTTTAAGTTGTGGGTGTTGATAAGTCCTAGATTTGGACTCATTTAGGGTTTTATTTGGAAAGATTTAGTGTCGTCAAATGCTTATTTTGTGCCAATAATTGATGTAAAATCCTTGATTTCCAGGTATATTGATTGAGGAACAAAGCATGGACACTAACTTGCAAAAAGGAACAAAGCGAGCTGAAAGAAGGAAGAAAAGATAGCCTGGTGATCGCCAAGTCCATTTGGTGAGTCGCCGAGTGGCCACTTGATCGCCTAAAGTTCCAGTGTGCCAAGCCCTGAAGGAGAAAATCAAGTGGGCGAGAGAAAGGAGCAGTTGGTGTGTCGCCGAGTGGTTCCACGATGCAGTGTTGGATCACCCAAAGTTACAGAACTTGAGGATGCTGAAGGCAAAAGCAAAAAGGCGATGGAACTGATCAAAGGGCAGATCGCCGAGCTGATCGGCGATCCTGACTTACTGCACTTAATAGTCTTTCACAACATATTTTTGGCGACTATAAATACGTTTTCAAACATTTTAGTTTAGCATCTTTTACATTATCTAATTTTCATATCAGACTAATTTTTGGTTTTGAACTCTGAGTATTGAGACAATTTTTCCTTAGCTTTGAAGAATTAAAGTTTTCCATTTTTGAGAAATTGGAAGTGGGTCATTGAGATTCTTCAATTTGGACCTTTGTAAAGAGATGAAATTAATCTTACCCAATTGATGGAGACACAATTTGGTAACGATTTCTATCTTTTTATGATTTCTAGCTAAACCCCATTTCTTGGGGTGTGATTATGGGCTTATTAGCTTGTGGGTATTGCTAATTGTTAGTTTAAATGTTGTTTAGAAGTAATTTCAATCATTAATCGTGGTTTAATTTAAAGAATTGTAGATGCAAATGCAGTTCTACCTTTGTGGTTTTGGCTTGCTCGAGGGAGAGGTTTTAAAACCAAGATTCTTGATTGATGGTCAGTGGGTATTGGGTTATCATGGGTTCAGCTCGAGAGAGTGAATCCTAAACCCTTTTCCACACATTCAGCTCGAGAGAGTGAATGGACTAAGGCGTAAGTTGTTCTTTTTTTGCATGCTTGTCGATGTTCGAGAGAAATCGACTTGATTCGGGGTAAATTGTTCAGGAGAAAGTTTATCTCCTCTATAGTCTAGCCTATTCACTAATTTTCATCTATTTATTAACAGTTGCAATTACCCATTTGTCTATATTGGTCTATAATCGAATCACATCCCAAGAGCCCGTTTCATTATTATTATTCCTTGCTATTTGTTGCTGCTATAGTTGATAACTAAAACCAAAACCCCATGTTATTTGACATTCGTGTCACTCCCTAATTTGAATTATATTTTTCTTCGATAATGTCTATACCTATGGCTGATTAGAACATATTCACACTTTACTCTTGTTTCTCAAACACGTACCGCTCCCTGTGGGATTCGACCCCAACTCATTTAGTTGGGTTATATACTGACTAACGATCGTTGACGCTTAGAATCGGATGAAGTGTCTTTGATAAAGTTATTCATTCATTAATTCCCAGGGATTACATATTAAGTCTTGACTTAAGTTCATATTCATGGAAGAATGTATTGATACTCAATTCAAGATAATTCATACTATAGCTCATAGATTCAATAGGTGAGAATAGCCTTTCAACCTTAGAATCATCATATTGTGAGAAAACCTTTGACATGACATCATGCATAGGTGTGTATATGAGGATAACCTTTCAACAATACAACAACTAGATCATAATCATAATCACTATACTCTCAAAGTGTTCTTAAAGCATATACATAAATCTCATAATCATGCATAATTCTCATACTTTTCCCTTAAGGATCAAGGATCATATTCCATCAACACATCTAGAATTACTACTTTAGACATGGATAATAACATGATTCAAATAACTCAACTACTACAAGCATAACCTCATTATATCCATCTTTCATCAATTCACCCACATCATAAGGTCATAAATTGGGAATATGGAGATTTCATGGATTCTTGAGGGATTTCAACATAAAACCATAATAAATCATCAATTCAATCATAATATAAAGTAATTAAATCATTAGAATCATTTTTGAAAGGAATCCATGACTTGGAGTCAAACCCTAGCTTTTGGGGAATTTCTATCTTTGAAATTGGGGTTTTAAAGGGACTCCATGGATGAAAGTTATCCATGAATGAAGGACTACCATACCTTGGCAATGAATTCCAATGAATTTGAGTAGAACCTAACCCTAGCTCCAACTTCCTTCTTCTTCTTCCTTGAAGTTCTAGAGAGGGAATATTTGGGGAAAAGTTGATTTTGATTTGGGATTTTGGAATTATGAGGAAGATGAATTAATTTAGGGGTATTAAATCATTATATAGTTAGTCTAAATTTGTATAAAATGACGTCACTTAATAACTAATTTATTTTGGAAAACCACAAAGTTCCCCTAACTAATTCCTCAAAACCGTCTACGGGTCACCACCCACGACCCGTCATAGATGGACCGTGGTTGGACCCACGACCCATGCTGGTAAAGCGTGGGTCGGGGTTCTGGGGCTTTATTTGCATGCTTGACCTACGACCCCTCACCCACGAGGCGTTGCCTGATCCACGAAGCATTGGTCCCCTCCGTAGGTCACTGCCCAGGCAGTTTCTAAGGGCCCTCCTCAAGGACCCATGGTTGGTCCTTGGGGGTCATACCTTGACGTTCTAACATGAAACCCTATAGTTTTAGGTATGGGGAGGTACGTTTACTACTCTAACCCTAATGTTAAGCTCTAATTTAGCCTACTAGTTTTTGTAGTGTTACAATATCCCCCCCTGGGAACATTCGTTCTCGAATGACGATCTAGACACCTTACGGAAATAAGACTCAAGACTAGCAGCCCAACATGCAAGAAACACCAAATTCATGCACAATTCCAAGGAGGAAACTTCAACTCCATCTCAAACACAATCAATGCAACACAAGGAAGTAGGAACTACATCTAACAACCCATTATGCATGAAACTCAACATTTCTCATGTTCATAGGAGGAACTACCTTCTTCAACTAAAATCATGCTCAACATGATAACATGGAGCCAATATGCAATTACTCTCAAATGGATACTAAAGCATGTTCATCAATTCTTCTCATGAAGTCAAATAGGCAACTCATACTCAATTCACAACAACATAAGGAAAATCAATCATAAAAACACATTTTCTTACTAAACATAAATTTCTCAAAAACATGCATAATATAAGGAAATCATGGGAAAACACATATAACACACATGACTCCCAAAACACTAAAACTCAAGAGGAACAACTTACCTCAAGATTGAATAAGAGTAGAAGGAAAGAGATGAGTATATCGGGACTTCATATTGGCCTCTGCCTCTCAAGTAGCACCCTCAACTAAATTATTTCTCCATAAAATCTTCACAGAAGCTATTTCCTTATTTCTCAATCTCTTGACTTGCCGATCTAGGATCTCTATCGGAACCTCTTCATATGAAAAACTTTCGTCAACTCCCAACCCTTGTAGGGGAATAATGGACACCGGATCTCCAATACACTTCTTAAGCATAGAAACATGAAATACCGGGTGAACCAAGGCTATTTGGAAAATCTAACTCATAGGAAACCTTCCCAATACGTTTCAAAATTTGTTATGGGCCTACATATTGAGGATTAAGTTTCCCTTTCTTGCCAAATCTTGTCACACCCTTCATGGGTGAGATTTCAAAGTAGACCCAATCATTAAATTCAAATTCTAGATCACTTCTTCTCACATCGGCATAAGACTTTTGTCTACTTTGAGCCATTCTCAACCTCTGTCTAATGAGTCAGACCTTCTCAATGGCCTCACAAACTAGCTTAGGACCTATCAAAGAAATTTCACCTACCTCAAACCAACCAACTGGAGACCTACATCTCCTACCATACAAGGCTTCAAAAGGAGCCATACTGATACTTGAGTGATAGCTATTATTGTAGGCAAACCCTACTAATGGTGAGTGGTCATCCCAATTACCCTTGAAGTCTATAACACATGGCCTTAACATATCTTCCAATGTTTAAATGGTACGCTCCACTTGCCCATCGATTTGGGGATGAAAAGTCGTGCTAAGTTTAACCTTAGTACGTACCAAGCCCTTTTTGGAATGACTTCCAAAAGTGAGAAGTAAATTGAGTACCCCGATCCAAAATAATGGATAAAGGAACCCCATGCAACTTCACTATCTCTCTTATATACAACTTGGCATAGTGTTCCACCGAAAAAGAGACCTTAACGGGGATAAAGTGGGTTGATTTTGTCATCTGATCTATAATGACCGAAATAGAGTCATGTTGCTTTTGTGTACGAGGCAAACCCACAATAAGTCCATATTTACATCTTACCACTTCCAAGTGGGAATACTTATATCTTGGGACAAGCCTCCCAGCCTTTAATGCTCAACCTTAACTTGTTGACAATTAGGACATTTGTCTACAAATCCTGCAATATCTTTCTTCATACTATTCCACCAATAGACTTCCCGTAAATCACGATACATCTTGGTGGCTCTCGGATGAATAGAATACCGGGAATTATGAGCTTCTTCTTAAATTTGTTCCCTCAAACCATCAACATCTGGAACACATAACCGACCTTGGTACCTAAGCACCCCATCCCCTCCATGGGAGAAGGCCTCAATGGACTTCCTGAGTACCAACTCTTTCAACTCAACTTATATAGGATCAAGGCCTTTCTTAGAGTTTACATCCATCACAAAGGATGATTCAGAACCATTAAGGACCATGACACCACCCTTCGTGGAATCCACTAGTTGGATACCTAGTCGGGCCAATCTATGCACCTCACGAACCAGTTCTTTCTTTTCATCCTCTACATGTGCTACACTACCTATGGACAATCTACTAAGTGCATCCGCTACAACATTAGCTTTGCCGGGGTGATAAAGGACACTCATATCATAATCCTTCAAAAGTTCTAACCAACTTCGTTGTAGAAGATTCAAGTCCTTTTGACTGAACACATATTGAAGACACTTGTGATCGGTGAAAACATCCACATGGACCCCATACAAAATAATGCCTCCATATTTTTAAGGCAAACATAACCACCACTAATTCAAGATCATGGGTCGGCTAATTCTTCTCCTGGAATTTAAGTTGCCTTAAAGCATTGGCAATCACTTTACCGTTTTGCATGAGCACACATCCCAACCCCACTCTAGAGGTGTCACAATATACCACAAAACCATCTGTACCTTCCGGTAAGGTCAACATCGGAGTGGAAGTAAGTCTATCTTTCAACTCTTGGAAAATTTTCTCACAAACTTCCGTTCACACAAACTTAGCTTTCTTTTAAGTCGAAGCCGTCAAAGGTGAAGCAATGGAGGAAAACCTCTCAAAAGACCTTCTATAGTAACCGGCCAAACCCAAAAATCTTCTAATGTCGGAAGGATATAGAGTTCTAGGCCAACTCTTGACCGCATCCATCTTCTTAGGATCTACCTCAATACCCTTGCTTGACACAATATGACCAAGCAAAGCTACAGACCTTAACCAAAATTCACACTTGCTAAACTTTGCAAAAAAAAATTGGTTCTTAAGAACTTGCAATACTATTCTCAAATGGTCCACATGTTCATTCTCACTCCTTGAATAGATCAAAATATCATCGATAAACACAATCACAAACCTGTCTAGGTATTGTCTAAACACTATATTCATCAAGTCCATAAACACCATCGGAGAATTAGTCGACCCAAACAACATCACTAGGAATTCATAATGAGCATATCTAGAGTGAAATGCTGTCTTGGGAATGTCAACCCCTCTCACCCTCAATTGGTGATAACCCAAATGAAGATCAATCTTAGAGAAATAGCTAGCCTCTTGAAGTTGGTCAATCAAATCATTGATTCTCGAAAGAGGATTTTTTCTTGATGGTCACTTTATTCAATTGACGATAATCAATGCACATTCTAAGAGACCCACATTTCATTCTAACAAACAATTTGGGAGCACTCCATGGAGAGATACTCGGTCGGATAAAACCCTTGTCTAACAAATCCTTTAGTTGTTCTTTTAACTCTTTTAACTCTGCCAGAGCCATCCTATAAAGAGGAATGGAGATAGGTTGCGTATCCGGTAAAAGGTCAATACCAAAATCAATTTCTCGCTTCGGAGGAATACCAGGAAAATCATTGGGGAAAACTTCCAGGAACTCATTCTAGAGAAGCGATTTTGGATTCAACATCCCACACCCTAACAAGATGGTAAATACACCCTTTTGAGATCATTTTCCTAGCTTTGAGACAAGAGATAAATTGACCTCTAGGCATAGAATTCCCCCCCTTCCACTCTAAGATAGGTTCATTTGGAAATTGGAATCTAACCACCTGAGTCCTACAATCAATAGAGGTATAACATGCATGCAACCAATTCATACCCAAAATCACATCAAAGTCTAACATGTCTAACTCTACCAAATACAGCAAGGTAACTTTATGGGACAAGGAAATGGGACAAGTTCTATAAACCCTCCTAGCCACCACAGAATCATTCTAGAATCATTAAAAACCTTGTGCTTTGATTACCAAGTTTGTCACGACCCAGGGGTACCCCTAGATATAACAAGGCACATAGAACCCCGAAAGGTACCATGCAAGCCACTTAGCATATCATAACATAAAATGTTAGAACAATAAGAGTAGAAAAACATTTCAAGTCCAAAGTTTTCATAAAGAAAAGCGGAAGTGTAGACTTGTCTCCAAATAGCTATCTATTACAATACTTGAATCAAATAGGGTCACAACCCATACAACATAATCCGAAAAGGAAATACAAAAATGGAACTACAAAGATAACATCCATCCTCGAATCATGAGGACTCACAACCAAGATAGGAGAAATGAGCTATTCCAAGCTTTAGCCACAATGATGACCACCTTGAGAACCGGACCCTATATTTGGGGAAAATGTAGGAAAATATGGGTTAGTACAAAAATGCACTAAATATGATAGCCATGCATAAAATCATGAAAACATGCTAAAAGGGACATTTTATTTTAATGAATGCAATTTACTAAGTTAAAGCATCACTTTGAAGAAAGTGGAAACACATAAGTCATAAGCATATTCATTACATTGGTCATCATATCATAAGAGGAACATATCATAAATACCCTCAAAGCATATTTGTACAATGCATGAATAAGATCCCCTAATCTCACCCATACTAAGTAAAGCCTCTTCATTAACTATAATTCATAATTCATATTCTTATTCATACTATTATCATAATCGGGAATTAGCCTTAACCGACATAGACCATGTGAGCTTACCATGGAATCTGGTGTCTACCCCACACCGAAAAGGGGTTTTCCTACTTGCCTAAGGTAGAACCATAGTCTTAGCTTTGGTGGATCCACTAGATAAATAACCTATAAGGGCACATAGTTTATGGGATTAGGTGATTTCTACTAGAAACTCGGACTCAACTGAGGTAGAAGGTTTCCATCTCATGAGATACATACTTTGGGAACCCAGACTCAACTAAGGTAGAAGGAACCCATTTGGAAAGCCGGACACAACTAGCGTACAAGCTTCCATCTCATATTCAATATCCACTCGGTGCTAAGCATTAATTACCATGGATTATATATTAAGTCTTTACTTAAGTTCATATTCATGGAACAACGTCTTGACACTCAATCCAACATAAATCATACTATAGCTCATAGATTCAATAGCTGAGAATAACCTTTCAACCTTAGAATCATCATATTATGAAAAAAATATTGACATCATATCATATTCATGCATAGGTGTGTCTATGAGGATAACCTTTCAACAAAACAACAACTATATCATAAGCATAATCAATTTACTCTCAAAGTGTTCTTAAAGCATATACCTAAATCTCATAATCATGCATAATTCTCATACTTTGCCCTTCAAGGATCAAGGATCATATTCCATCAACACATCTAGAATTACTACCTTAGACATGGATACTAACATGATTCAAATAACTCAACTACTACAAGCATAACCTCATAATATCCATCTTTCATCAATTCACCCACATCATGAGGTCATAAATTGGAAATATGGGGATTTCATGGATTCTTCCGGGATTTCAACATAAAACAATAATAAATCATCAATTCAATCATAATATAATGTAATTAAATCATTAGAATCATTTTTGAAAGGAATCAATGACTTGGAGTCAAACCCTAATTTTTGAGAAATTTCTATCTTTGAAATTGGGGTTTTGAAGGGACTCAATGGATGAAAGCTATCTATGGATGACGGACTACCATACTTTAGCAATGAAATCCAATGAATTTGAGTTGAAAAACTTGCTCATTGAACCCTAGCTCCAACATCCTTTTTCTTCTTCCTTGAAGTTCTTGATAGAGAATATTTGGGGAAAAGTTGGTTTTGATTTGGATTTTGGAATTATGAGGAAGATAACTTAATTTAGGGGTCTTAAATCATTATATAGTTAGTCTAAATTAGTATAAAACGACATCACTTGATAAGTAATTAATTCCGGAAAACCCCAAAGTGCCCTTAACTAATTCCTCAAAACCATCTACAGGTCACCACCCACGACCCCTCACAGACAGAACGTGGTTGGACCCACGGCCCGTGCTGGTGAAGCGTGGGTCGGGGTTCTGGGGTTTGATTTGCAGGCTTGACCTACGTCCCCTCACCCACGAGGCGTGGCCTGACCCACGAGGCATGGGTCCCCTCCGTTGGTCACTACCCAAACTGTTTCTAAGGGCCCTCCTCAAGGACCCATGGTTGGTCCTTGGGGGTCGTACCTTGACGTTCTAACACGAAACCCTATATTTTTAGGTACGAGAAGGTATGTTTACGACTCTAACCTTAATGTTAAGCTCTAATTTAGTCTACTAGTTTATGTAGTGTTACACCTACAATGCAATGCAATCAACCAAGGAGGAACTATCGACTCCAAGCTAGAACGTTTTCAAAACATCAAAAGAGGGGTGAACTAACTCTGTCAGCCCATTATGCATGCAATGCACAAAAATAAGGAGAAAACATCAACTCCAAACTCATCATACTCAAATGCATCAAAAAAGAAGTAGGAACTACATCTAGTAATACAATATGCATGTATTTCAAAATTTCTCATGTCTAAGGAGGAACTTCCTTCTCCAAACTAAGAGCTTGCTCAACACAAATCTCATGGAGACTTTATGCAACTCATTCTCAAAGAGCATAATAAATGCATGTTCACAATCATTTCATGAAGTCTTATAGGAAACTCATATTCAATGCACAACAACAGGAGGAAAATAAATCATACTATTCATTTCTTTCACAACTTTAAACTTTCCAAGAACATGCATAATCATAAGGAAATCATGGAAACACATAAATCACACATGACTCCCAACACATAAAACAACTCAAGAGGAACTCATTACCTCAAGCTACTGTAGGAGTAAAAAGAAAGAGATGAGGATATCATGACTTCATATCGGCCTCGGCCTCCCAAGTAACACTCTTAACTAAATGATTCCTCCATAGTACCTTCACGAAGGCAACTTCCTTGTTTCTCAACCTTTTGACTTGCCGATCCAAAATCTCAACCAAAAATTCCTCATAAGATAGTCGTTCATCAACTCCCAACCCTAGGGGAATTATAGATGTTGAATCTCCAACACACTTCTTAAGCATAGAGACATGGATAACTAGATGCACCGATGCGAACTCATTTGGAAAGTCTAAATCATACGCAACCTTACCAATATGCCTCAAAATTTGATATAGGCCTACATACCAAGGACTAAGCTTCCCTTTACTGTCAAACCTAGTCACACCTTTCATGGGCAAGACTTTTAGATAGAACCAATCATTAACCTCAAATTCTAGGTCCCTTCTTTTCACATAGGCATAAGACTTTTATCTACTTTGAATTGTTTTCAACCTCTCTCTAATGAGTCAGACCTTCTCAATGGCCTCATAAACCAATTTGGGACCAATTAGAGAAATTTTACCCACCTCAAACCATCCAATGGGAGACCTACATCTCCTACCATACAAGGCTTCAAAGGGAGCCATACCGATACTTGAGTGATAGTTATTATTGTAGGCAAACTCTATCAATGGTAAATAGTCATCCCAATTACCCTTGAAGTCTATTACACATGCCCTTAACATATCTTCCAATGTTTGGATGGTACGCTCCGCTTGCCCATTGGTTTGGGGATAAAAAGTCGTGCTAAGCTTAACCTTAGTGCCAAGACCCTTTTGGAATGACTTCCAAAAGTGAGAAGTGAATTGAGTACCATGATCAGAAATAATAGATAAAGGAACTCCATGAAACTTCACCATTTCTCTTATATACAACTTAGCATAGTCTTCCGCCGAAAAAGAAAGCTTGACGGGAATTAAGTGGGCAGATTTTGTCATCCGATCTACAATGACCCAAATAGAATCATGTTGTCTCCAGGTGCGAGGCAAATCGACAATAAAGTCCATCTTTACATCTTCCCACTTCCAAGTGGGAATACCTATATATTGGGATAAGCCTCCAGGCCTTTGATGCTCAACCTTAACTTGTTGACAATTTTGATATTTGGCCACAAATCCTGGAATATCTTTCTTCATGCCATTCCACCAATAGACTTCCTGTAGATCACGGTACATCTTTGTGGCTCCCGGGTAAATAGAATATCGTGAAATATCAACATTCAGAATATATAACCGACCTTGATGCCTAAGCACCACATCACCCCCTTGGGAGAATGCCTCAACAAACTTTTTAAGCACCGTTTCCTTCAATTCCACCAAAATAGGGTGAAGACCTTGCTTAGACTTTATTTCTTTCACAAAGGATGATTCGGAACCATTACAGACCATGACACCACCCTTGGTGAAATCCACTAGTTGAACACCTAGTTGAGTTGGCGTATGACCATCACGAACTAACTCTTTCTTTTCTTTCTCTACATGAGCCACACTACCCATTGACAATCTACTAAGAGCATCCCCACCACATTAGATTTGTCGGGGTGATAAAGGACACTCATATCATAATCTTTCGAGTGTTCTAGCCACCTTCTATGGCAAAGATTCAAGTCCTTTTGACTAAACACATATTGTAGACTTTTATGATTGGTGAAACTCAAGGTCATGGGTGGGATAATTCTTCTCATGGATCTTAAGTTGTATTGAATCATAGGCAATCACCTTATCATTTTGCATAAGTACGCATCCCAACCCAACTCTAGAGGCATCACAACACACCACAAACCCATTTGTACCTTCTAGTAAGGTCAACATCGGAGCGGAAGTAAGTCTATATTTCAACTCGTGGAAACTTTTCTCACAAGCTCCCGACCACACAAACTTAGCCTTCTTTTGAGTCAAATCCATCAAAGGAGAAGCAATAGAAGAAAATTGCTCAACAAACCTTCTATAGTAACCTGCCAAACCCAAAAATTTTCTAATATCAGAAGGAGTTAGAGGTCTAGCATAACTCTTGACTGAATCAGTCTTTTTAGGATCTACCTCAATGTAACACCCCAACTTTTCGAAACGTCTAAAATTACTCGTATCTCCATGGAAAGACAAAGAGGGTGGGTAATAAATTAAGAATGATGTGGTATGTCCAATTTTAAGTGTTCAAGTGTTTCATCTCAAGTTTTGAAGTTAGGTAAGTGGCAAAATAAAAGTTGGCTGAAGTTATCGTAAGTTCCTTTTTAAAGATTTCTCTGAAATTTCGGTCAAATGTCTCGGAGCTTTTCTCCCAATCTATAAGGATTTATGCGGCCCACAAACTATCAAATCGAAGTTCTACGAGTTTAGTTTCCAACGCATCAAACCGTTTGTTCATACGACTTTAAAAGAGAGAGATATTTGCATTTTCGTGGGACTGCGCAAGTAGGCACGTAAGGTGGGGCCCTAGGTCGGTGGAACTTTACATATATCTTCTTCTTCGAACCTTTTCTTCATTTTTTAGCTACAAACCAGCAAAATTAGAGAAACTCATTTCTAGGATAAACTAAAGTGTAGATTTTCTCGACCTAAGTCCTTGACAAAAGTTGTTCTACGCGTTGGGCTCATCATAGTGGTATAATTTGTTTTATCGATTTTGTAGCATATCACACTTCATTGTTGGGACAGCAAGGGTTTGGATATATTTTAAGGTTTTGAGGCGTATTACGAACTTAAGATCGAGGTAAGACCCTTCTTTCATCGACTCTAGCTTTTATAAGCGGCAAATAGCAATTTGCGATGAAAATACATATCTTTTATCGTATTGACATGGTATCTTTTATTTTCGTGTGTTGATTATGGTCCTGCCTTATTGTAGCATCGAGGGAGTTGTGAGTAAAAGTTTCTAGGTCACTTAATTCAGCGAAAAAGGTATGTTAAGGCAATTCTCTTCTTACGACATGTTTCCTTAAAGCTTAGGAGCAATGTAATTGAGTTGTTATCGTTGTTATACTTGTAGCCATTATTGTTGATTGTTGGCTGCTCGAGTGGTTATAATCCTCTCTTATAGGGTTTCTTATTTAGTAGTAGCGTCCCTATGTTGGACACGACTTGGAGGCTATTTGTATAGGTTGCTTATAACTAAATTGCTCACTTTTAGCTGTTGCATTGTTATTGTTGTCCTCTAGGCTATTGTGATTTGCTACAAGAATGTGATCTATACCTAGAAGGGCTATGTTCTGCCGACAAGGCTATATTGATGCCTAGAAGGGATATGAGTTGCCTACGGGGCCATCTTGTTGCCTAAGAGGGTTATGAGTTACCTATATGCTATATTAATGCCTAAGAGAGTTATGTGCTGCCTATGGGATATACTATTTCCTAAGAGGGCTAGGTGATTGCCTACGGGGTTAGGGGACTACCGATAGGGGTATATAGACTGATTGACACTTCTGGGCTTATGGGGGCCTGGGTAGGTGGTCTTGTGTACTGTTTGCACCTGCCGAGCTTATCGGGGCTTGGTTAGGTTGTTGTTTTATTATTTTTGATAAGTTTAGATTTAGGAGCAGGTCAGTATGCTTATCTTATTCTTGATTTATTTACCAGATTACTCCAGTATATTAGGACACCTGCTCATAGTCTATTATTTTTCATACTTGGTACATTATTTTGTACTTACGCCCCATTGCTTGGGGGCGCTGCATTCATGCATGCAGGTCCCGATAAACGACCCAGTAGACCTCCTCAGTAGCAGGATTGACTTCTATCCGGTTGGCTAACCCCTTTTCTCCGGAGCTGCCAGAGTTGGGAGGTTGGTTAGATTTTGTTGTATATATTTTCATGGGTAGGTTGGGGCCCTGTCCCGCCAATCTTTACTACTCTTAGAGACTTGCAGACTAGTGTGTGGGGTTTATAACTACGTTATGGCCATGTTGGCCTAGTTTGTTGGTTTGTTGAAGCTTGTTAGTTGTGTGATGCATTGTCTTTATATACCTGCTTTTAGTTTCGGTATAGAGATCATGGTGGCCTCGACGGCCCAATCAGGACTTCTGTGCTAGTTGGCTATTTCTTTAAATGAACTCTTGGGAGTAGTTGTTTCTTTTATGGATCTATTTACATGGGCCTTGCCGGCCGAGGGCTTAATTTTATGCCGAGCTATACTTCTTTGTTTTCTTGAGTGCGTGTGGCTGCCATGCACTAGTAGCAAATGGTTCAATAGGGTCGGCAGGAGCCTGAGTTTTGGCATTAGGAGCCAGTTGCGCCCCTTCAATCTGGGGCGTGACACTCAATACCCAAGAAAAGCTACGTACCTTAGCCAAAATTCACATTTGCTAAACTTTGCAAAAAGTTGTCGGTCCTTAAGAGTTTTCAACACAATTCTTAAATGGTCCATATGTTCATTCTCACTCCTTGAATAGATCAAAATATCATCAATAAACACAATTACGAACATATCAAGGTATTGTCTAAACACAATATTCATCAAATCCATAAACGCCGCCGGAGCATTAGTCAACCCAAATGACATAACCAAAAACTCATAGTGACCATACTGGGTTCGAAAAGTCGTCGTTGGAATATCTTCACTCCTCAGCCTTAGTTGGTGATAACCCAAATGAAGATCGATATTAGAGAAATAACAAGCCCTTTAGAGTTGGTCAAACAAGTCATTAATTCTTGGAAGAGGATACTTGTTCTTAATGGTCATTTTATTCAATTGACGATAATCGATGCACATTCTAAGAGACCCATCTTTCTTTCTAACAAACAACACCAAAGCACCCCATGGAGAGATACTCGGTTGGATGAAACCCTTATCTAACAAATCCTTTAGTTGCTCTTTCAATTCTTTTAACTCGGCCGGAGCCATTCTATAAGAAGGAATAGATATAGGTTGCATATCTGGGAGAAGGTCAGTACCAAAGTCTATTTCCCCCTCAGGAGGAATACCAGGCAAATCATCGGGGAAGACTTCCGGGAATTCATTAACTACGGGGACCGACTCAAGAGTAGGTGTTTTGAAATCTAATAAGATGGTAGAAGCACCATTTCGAAATTATTTTCCTAGCTTTAAGGTAAGAAAAAAATTGACCTCCAGGCATAGAATTTCCACTCTTCCACTCAATGATAGGCTCATTTGGGAATTGAAACTTGGCTACTCTAGTTCTACAATCAATAGAGGCATAACACGCATGCAACCTATCCATACCGAGAATCACATCAAAATCTAACATGTCAAGCTTTACCAAGTCAACAAGAGTAACTCTATGGGATAAGGAAATGGGACAACTCATATAGACCCTCTTAGCCACCACAGAATCACCACAGGAGTAGGGACAGAAAAAGGTTCTAACAACACATCAAGAGGAACATCAAACTTCATAGCCACAAATGGAGTCTTAAAAGATATAGTAGCTCGCGGATCTAATAAAGCATATAGATCATACTGAAAAACTTTTGACATACCGGTCACTACATCCGGAGAGTTCTCTTTGTCACTTCGGGCTTGGAGAGTATAGAAGCCATTTTTCTTTGGAGCATTGGAGTTCGAACCACTAGGAGGAGCTTACTTGCCTTCCCTCCCTTTTGCCGCAATTATGACAACTCTTCCCACAAATAAAGCATCCATCAGTGTCGTCTAGGCACTTACCATCATGTTTCTTCCCACATTTAGCACATGTAGACCTAGACAAAGAAGAGCCACCTCCATTTCCTCCTTGAGGTTTAGGGTTAGACATCATATCCTTGTTAAACTTAGGTGGAGCATTAGAGAAACCTTAACCGGAAAACCCTTGACGAAACTTAGGACAACCTTGTCCATCTGATCTAGCATGTGAGAAATTACCATCACCAATCTTAACCTTTTTTTACCTCTCTAGACTTTTCCTTGAGTTTCGATTCCTCAATTTGTTGGGCGTACACTATAAGATATGAGATATTTATATCATGATGGATCATTGCCGAACGACATTCTTTATCTACCATGTCGGACATACCCGTCAAGAACCTACTCATCTTAACCCTCAAATCTGCCACGATAGTTGGAGCATACTCGGAAAATTGAGTGAACTTTAGGGCATATTCCTTGACACTCATACTTCCTTGACAAAGGTTAATGAACTCTTGCACCTTAGCTTCCCTCAACTCTAGGGGAAAAAACCTATCAATAAATGCCGATTTAAGCACTTCCCACTCTACAAGACCAGTTCCCACTGGTCTTTCTCCATTCCATTGATCATACCACACTTGAGCAACATCTTTCAATTGGTAAGTGGCTAACTCCTCCTTCTCCTCTAGGGTCACCCCCATGATAACAAGTACCTTATAGACCTCGTCGATAAACCTTTGAGGATCCTCTTCCACTTTGGAGCCATAAAATTCTGGAGGGTTCATCATTGAAAAATCCCTCACTCTTGAGGCCGCCGAATTCATATAAGGATTCATAGGAGCTATAACCTCTCTATTGACTTGAGTCGACAAAGCTTATGCCAACATTTGAAAAGCCGACCTAACATCCGCATGTATCGCATTCCCAACCAAAGGATCTATTAGAGTTTGAGGAGCTTGAGGAGGAGCTCCTTGTTCCACGTTCTCCCTTGCATTCCTTCTAGTATAAGCCCTTCGAGAAGACATATCCTAAAGAGCATAAGGTAAGGATTAGAAGAGAGACTTTATAGAGTTAAACTCTATGGAAGGACTTAAGAGTAATGAAAGAAGTGGAGTTTCCTAATCATCTTGTAGCCTCTCATTCATAAATGTTGCATGCTTCACACTCATGAACAAGACTCTACTAGATGTGGCTTAGGAGACATCATCCTAGGACCATTCTAAACCTTGTGCTCTGATTACCAAGTTTGTCACGACCAAGGGTACCCCCTAGATGTAACATGGCATATACAACCCCGAAGGACTCCATACAAGACACTTAGTCCTCATAACATAAAGTAGTAGAACAATAAAGAGTAAAACAACATTTAAGTCCAAAACATCTATATAGAAAAAGCAGAAGTCTAACTCATGTCTCAACATAGCCATCTATTACAATCAAATTAAATAGGGCCTAGCCCATACATCATGTTCAAAAAAAATAAAGTATATGAAATGGAAACTACAACAATAAAACTACGTCCTCGAAGCATGAGGACTCACCAAGCTCGGGAACAAACAAGATCCAAGTTCTTGCCACAAAAATGATCACCTCAAGTGCCAAACCTACACTTGGAAAAATGTAGGCAAGAGTATGTGTTAGTACAAACATGCACCAAGTATGGTAGCTATGCATAAAAATATTTAAAACATGTTAAGAAGGACATTTTATTTCATGATATGTATTTTACCAAGTATAAATATCACAATAGAAATAGTTGGAAAACATAGATCACAACATCATAATTCATAGTCAATACAAACTAAATCATCCATAAGTCTTTGAACACATATGAGATACTTCTTTGAGTAACATTATTTCATTAGTCAACCTGTTGTGGGGAATTAGCCTTAACCGATAAAGAGACCATGTGAGCTAAAATATGGGAGCACATAGTTATGGGATAAGGAGATTGCTACTAGAAACCTGACCTCTACTCACGAGAGAGCTTCCATCTCATGAGACTTCTTCTAGAAACCCGACCTCTATTCACGGGAGAGCTTCTATTTCAATGTCAATATTCACTCGGTGCTAAGCATACTTCCCACAGAATATTATTCTCTTACTTATTCTCATTATTCATGGAAAGACATATCATCTTGTTAATCCAAGTTAGTTCATTAGGATAGCTCTTATTCATTGATTCAATTAGGTGAGGATAACCTTTCAACCCAAGAATCCTTTCTATGTGAGAAAACCTTTCACATCATGGTTGTAAGTGTTTTATGAGAATAACCTTTCATCAACACAACAACATTGGCACTTTACTCTCAAACAACACTTAAACATCTTCATAGGTTTCATAAGATCATGCATAATTTCATACTTTGCCCTTTCAATCACCAAATCTGGAATGCTAATAATAGATAGGGATTTTATTATAAATTCAAGTAATTCTATTACTTCATGCTTTAGATCATAAAACTCATCTTTCATAATCAACAATCCAACTCAATGATATCTCAATTTGGAAAACATGGGGGTTTGCATGGGTTCATAGGGGAAACATCATAAAAGCATTGTAAATCATCACTTCATGCATATTTAAACATAATTCAATCATTAAGAACAATAATCAAAAGAACCCATGATACTTGAAGAAAACCCTAGCTAATTGGGGAATTATACCAGTTGAAATAGAGGAATTTGGGGATTCTATGGGTGGAAGGAACCCATGGATGTAAGCTAACATACCTCAAGTCCAATTGCCTATCTACACTGGAGAATTTGGATCCTTAGCTTGAAACCCTAGGTGAAATCTTCTTCTTCTTCTTCAAGTTCTAGGGAGAGAATATTTGAGAGGAATTGGTTTTCTTTTGGTATTTAGGAATAATGAATTAAATGGGTCTAGTTTGGGGGTAAAAAGACTTATATAAGGGTTCTAAATATAGGCAAAATGACATAGTATATGAGTTAATTAATTAGAAAAAGACCCAACTGATCTTGGAAATAACTGCCAATGGGTAAACCATGGAACCCCGATCAACGGATCGTCTATCGAATCACGGTCCATCCTGGTCAACCGTGGTTCCACGTTTGGGACTTGAATTTTGGGCCTCGACCTACGGACCCTCGACCATGGTCTGTGGTCTGACCTAAGGACCGTTGGTGGGGCCGTGGTTGGGAGGTCCCTAATTGACCTCAGGTGACCAATCCACAGACCCCTACCTATGGTCTGTGGGTCTTTCAATGGGTCGTGGATGGTTGGTTGTGGATGGCACCTGCAACTTTCTGGAAATCTGCCATTTACCTATTTTTGGATACGGGGTGCTACAATTTTTGTGAGGGATCCTATGTACGATATTAATGCATTTAGGTTGTGAAGTGTATCTTGAGGATTCTAAATGAGAACCGATGATTTTATCTTAAGCTGTAAAAGAGTGGATTGATACCAGAAAAACAAGCTTATGGATAAAGTAAGTCCCTGTGAGTATACTTGGGTGAAGGCAATTTGAGATTTTAGTAAGAAAGTGTGTATATAATAGGGGTAGTCCTTTGGATTTGATTGGTATAACTGGGTTTAAGGTGTCATGTCGATGAAAAGGTTGACTTCGTGGTAATGGAAAGGGCTAACTAAGCATGATGGTAATAAGAGTTCGTGATGGATTATGCTTGGGATGCAACTATATAATAAGGATTGTTGGTTAAATGATTTTTTTAATGGTAATAACGACTTGCGAGTATCTAGGATTGTGATTTTCTACCATTTGGTGAGTAACGTGGTTGTATGGAAAGTTTTAGGAGCTTTTGGGATACCGTTCGAATAGAATTTAAAGGAGGTAGAGTCATAATGAAAAAAATAGTGGGATGTAGTGCAGCCTTTGGAAAGAAGTGAGATAAAAAATATTCTCTAATTGCAATGGCTAAATAGGTATCTTCAGAGGGGTTGAGAATTCAGTTCTGAGATGCGTGCTTCATTGGTTTTGCTCTTGTAATGGTAATAGTGTCACAGGTTCATCAGATTGGTTAAAACTATTGGATAAGACTTGAGAATGAAGTGTACAGACGTTCAACTTGAGTGTGATGATATGTTATTTGTGGTTTTGAGTTTGATAATGAGTACGGTTGGATTTTTAGTGAAGGATATGGTAAGGTCGATGGAGAGGTGATCAATGATAAGCTAAGATATATCAGTTCATAAAGTCTTCAAGGTATGAGCTAATGTTGATAGATAAGGGGATTGAGTTATACAAATGGATTCACAATTCAAACTTTTCATGGTAAGTCTACATTCATAGTGGTATGTTTTGTCAAGGTATGGATTTTAAGGTATAAAATAATCAATTACATCGGTTATTGAGCTTTCGGAAGGATTTATGCATGGTTTGGGTCATTAAGTTTGTTATTTTTTATTGTTAAAGGACCTAAGGAAGGGTTTCACTTAAAAGTGTTGGTTTAAAGTAAGGTAAATGATCGAAGTGATTAGGATAATTGTAGAATTGAGAGTGTGGGATTAAGTGGAATGATGTGAAGAGTATGTGTAGTCTTATAAATAGAGTATAGGTACGATCATAATGGGAACCAAACCAGTGGATTGTGGGTAGCTAAAAATCAAAGAAATGTAGTCAATTGAATGGAAATGTTTGATATGCACTCTTTAGATGAATCATTCATCATTATTAAACCTTCGTTTTGTACATTATTATGTGACCACCTATTTCATTTTGTACATGGTTTGGAATATGATTCACTAGCTATGCCCACACGTGTTTTCACTTTTGTGGGTGGATCCCTAGTGGTGGATCAGGTGTACAGATCCTGTGATGTTCTCTTGCTTGGGGTAGGATGTTTGGGTAGAATTGGTTATATCATATGACATATTTGGTGTTGTCTTGGAGTTGTTCAAGTATTCCAGTGGTTCTACATGTACCACCTTACTTATGAGAATTTATAGAAGAGCTACCATGGGTATATATAGTTGTCCGATAGTCTTAATATTCATCTAGTTGTCGAGGTCATGTTTCGTTTATGTTTGATTGAATGTGGGGACCATTGGGTCTAGTTCTACCATTCTTAAGTGTTATCTACAATCACAACTACTCATAGAGCATTTCAACATTGTTATTAGAGGTTTTGTATGATTGGGTGTATCGCTTGATGTGTGGTTACTTTATCATTTCTTTCTTTGAGTTTGATAAGTTTGATTCTCCCTTAATGGCAAATTGATGTCAAATGATCAAATTTTATAACTTAAGCTCATGGAAAGTTTATGTTGTGAGAAGGAAATATTGACAAGATCTATGATCGTTTGTGCATTCTGAGTGTGTGGTGATTGGTTCAGGTTCACTTCTAATTGTAACCAGTATTGATTCAGGATATTATCTTCGTTATGTGAGAAAAGATTCATCCTTATGGTTATCTTAAGGTCCTTGAAAACATGGTGAGGATGTGTGTACGATTAACTTTGGTGGTTATCATTCGAGTATTGAGATGGCCCCATTTGAGGCATTTTATGGGAGGAGATGTAGGTCTCCAATTAGTTGGTTTAATGCATTTGATATGAGACCTTGGGTATTGTTATTTTTAGGATATCGTTAAAGAAGGTGAAATTCATGCAAGGGAAGTTTCTAGCGGCTTAGATCATGCCGAAGGGGTATGCAGATCAGAAGGTTAGGGACTTGGAGTTTATGGAGGAAGAGCATGTGTTACTGAAGGTTCCACCCATGAAGAGTATGATGAAGTTTGGTAAGCGAGCTAAGCTTAGTCTGAGGTATATTAGGTTGTTTGAAGTTCTTAAGAGTATGGGAGAGGTGTCCTATGAATTGACTTTGCCTCTGGGGTTATCAGGAGTGCACTCGGTGTTTCATGTATCTATGTTGAAGAAATACCATGGTGATGAAAAGTACAATATTCGTTGAGATTCGGTCCTACTTGATGAGAATCTGTCTTATGAGGAGGAGCCCGTAGCTATTCTAGATAGGGAGGTTCACAAGTTGAGGTTAAAGGATATTGCATCTGTAAAGGTCTAGTGGAAGAATCATCTAGTTGAGGAGTCTACTTGGGAGACTAAAGATGATATGCACAAAATATATTCACATCTTTTTGTCGAATCATGTACCCTTTTCTACCCTCGCCTTCTTTTGAATATTCGACGACGAACTATGAGAAATTGGTATCTGATGTAACGACACATCGTTTCGAGTACTAGAGTTTCTTATTTCATAAAAGACGCTTCTCATATATTTCTAAATGGGTATTTTGGACTATTCGTAACTACAATTATATAATTAATGGGGTAATTTTAATAATTAAATTAGTATGTGGTTAAAGAAAATAGCATTAAAATTAGTAGTGGTCACTTTCACCACTTTTATAATAAGTCATGTATAATAATTAGGGTAGTAAATAATCTTTAGAAGAAAGGAGGACAAAATAGATGCACGGTTACGTATAGAAATTGAAACGACACGATTTCAGGTGAAAAAATATTCTTCAATTCATTCTAGTAACACTAATTGTATTATATATGTTCAAATGGTGATTGGTTGGATGAATGGTGAGGTAAGAAAATATCATATTTTAAAAGAGGGGTAGTTACAGGTGTTACGTTATGTATTGACAGGTTGGATTTTTGAATGAGAAAGTGAGGGTGATAATGAATTGGTTGATTGATTAATGGTTAGCCAATCATTGGTTGATGATATGATAAATTAAGGTTATGGTTATTGCCACTAGTTTCGTAATCAGTGGCTTCAATTTTATATTATTACTTTGTTATCATCGTATAAACTAAAGGCGAAATGACCTGGGAGACCCTTGTACTTGGCACAGATTGTAAGATGGACCCTTATACTTAAGACTCTGTCAATTAAACTCTTAAACTCACTGAACCACAATATTTTAAACCATTTTCTCATCCTATGTGTGTGCGCGTGTACACTCGTTTACACGTGGAATTCCAAATCATTTTTAACGACACATAAAAAATTATGTGTTAAAAAATTTAATAAAAAATAGAAGGCCTATTTTTGTGTATTCTTGAAATTTTGAACATTATTTTCTCTGTTTTTTCTCTCAAATTGAGCACCAAATTCATGTCAAAATGGGTGGAATTCTTACCTATTTAACTTGAATTTAACACTATTTGGTTCACAAACACAAACCCAACAAATCTCCATTACAATTTTAAATTTATTTCATTAATTTGCAAAATACATTTATTATTCTTAAAGTTTTATTACGTTTATCAATGAAGTTTTTCATTTTTCAATGCTCACTATCACCAAGAAATATGCACAAAATTGAGATTTTGAAAGTGGAATTATGGCAAAACGGAAAGGAATATGGGTAATATTAATTTACAGCAAAATAAATGACTTGTTCCTCTTCTTCTTCTTCTTCTTTTTAGCGTTTTTCATTTTTTCTTTTTGTTTTTAGCATTTTTCATTTATTTATTTTTAAAATTTTAATATTTTTTCATATAAAATATTATATTCACTTGCTTTAAAACACGTGGAATTACACATCATTCCAAGTCAGCAATATTAATGCCACATATGTTCGGTCAATGGTCAAAGGGGTTTAAAATATTGTGTTTGAATATGTTTAAGAGTTCAGTTGGTAAAGCCGAAAGTATAAGGATCCAGCTAACAAACACATTCAAGTACAAGGGCCTTCTAGGTCATTCCGCCTAAGCTAAATTTTAATATATTGAGATAGATAATAAAATACTAGGTGTATTGTATTATGTGAATTCCATTAGAATTGTGTTATTTGAAGGAATTAAGACTTAACCCTAGACTTGAAATTTCAGAAATAGGAGACTTGACATATTAATTGACCATAAGATTTGAAAATTGATTAGTATTCTAAATAATGTATATTCATGGGTCCCACTTTACTAAAACTAATTCCTCCAACTAATTATTTTCTCTATAAAAGAGCATTGCATTTGCAATGCAGACACGCACAAAAATAGTAAAAGGAAAACTATTTTTCTGTCCATTCTATTACTTTCTCTGTTACTCTCTTTCTTTGTTTCTCTATTATTTTACTTTCTCTCTTTCTATCTTTCTCTATTATGTTACTTTATCTCTCTTTATTCTTTTGTTTTTCTTTTCTTTTTTATTAATTATTATTAATATTTCATTGCACGTTATCAGCACGAAGCTCTAGTTTTCTCCGAATAAGTCTCATATCAGATATAATGAACACATGTTTTATCTATTTGTAGTTAATATTAGTTCTTACTTATTTATTTAGTTTTTTGTTTAATTAACTTGATAATATTTATTTAATATAAATGACTCTATTATTATTTATTCGGTTATACTAACTTTAATATATATATATATATATATATATATATATATATATATAATTTTCTTACAACTATTTTATATTTAAATAACATATATATAAATAACAATAAAATAAATAGAGGCCATCATAATCTTCCTTTTTATGTCCGAGTGCTTAGATATCGGAATCGTAAGACATATTACATCATTATATGAATATATCTCGTGGATCTATTTAAATTTATTTGCTACGAAATTTGATTTTAGTTGCCTTTATTATTTCTAAATCAATTTTATCTTTCTTAGTGTTCGTCATGTCAAATTTATCAAAGCTAGAGTTTGTGGCACTTGACTTTACTGGAAAAAATTATTTGTCATAGATTCTTGATGTTGAAATTCATCTTGACGCTAAAGGTCTTGGTGATACTATTAAACAAGGAAATAAAGCATCAAGTCAAGATAAAGCGAAGGGCGTGATTATTCTCCGTCATCATCTTTACGAAGGATTAAAAACTGAATATTTAACCGTAAAAGATCCGCTTGAATTATGGATTAATTTGAAGTATCGATATTACCACCTAAAACTTACGACGTAACCAAAAGCTCAATATGAGTGGATAAACCTTTGATTTTAAGATTTTAAAATTGTAACTAGGTATAATTTTGTTATTCATAAAGTAAGTTCCACATTAAAATTATGTGGAGATACTATCAGTGATGACAACTTACTTCAGAAAACTTTTTCCACTGTTCACGCTTCAAATGTGTTGCTACAACAACAATATCATGAAAAGGGGTCTAGGAAATATTCTGAATTGATTACATGCATACTTGTGGCTGAGTAGAACAATACTTTGCTGGTGAAAAATCATGCTGCCCGTTCCACTGGGTCTACTCCATTTCCTTAAGCAAATGTTGTAGCAACACATAATCAGTTTGAATCAAGATAAAATAATTATCGTAGTCGTGGTGGTGGCAATGATCATTGACGTGGATGAGGATGTGGTAGAGGACAAAATAATTATCGTCATTATGGTGGAAATAAACTGAAACGACCCCAAAAATGCCCAAAAATGTGCTTCGGAAAAACCTATAATTGTAATTTCCATATATCTCAAAATCCGTGATTGATTTCGGAAATTCGACTTCATATTCTTACTCATGAGGTCAAATTGAGTGGGAAATGGGTCTAACCCGAATTTTAGAGCAACCGTATCAAAATTTGAAAATCGCAAAAAATACGATTTGGAGGTCAACTTTAAAGGGGCATATCTCTAAGCACACAAGGAAATGGAAGGGCCACAAACTATTAAATTAAAGCTCTTTGAGTTAGCTTTCCAACGCACTTGGTTTCACCTCATTCCGAGTTAGGATGAGGGAGTTATGACCATTTTCGTAAAACTTGTCTGTGCAGATTTGCAATTTCCAGTGAGCTATTTTTTCTAGGCGGGTTGGAGACGTTTTTTATAAAAAAGGGATATGTCCCATACTTAGTCATTTTTTTTTAACTTCAAAAACACTCTCTAACCCTTTTCAAGATTCCACCAAGATCCTCAACCAAATTCAAACATCTCAAGCTCTAATTCTGGATTCAAGACTCAATCTCAAGCTTCAATTCTCCATTACAATCTTCATCAAGGATTCTCCAAAGTTGAGGTATGTGGGTTTGATTGTGGAAACCTTCC
>JAJOOS010016613.1:0-31137 GCA_029582725.1 Solanum chiquidenum
AAAAGAGTAACGGTAAGGGTATATGCAACCTTAAAGTATAACGGAGGATATGTACGTACCATTTGTGATAGTTCGGGGGTATATTTATCCTTTTTCCCTTTTTATTAACATAGTTGTTAAATGCCACATGGATGCCACATTGCACGCCAATAGGGTTCCACTGCCACATAGACTAAAAGAAAAAGGGTCACAAATACCCTTAAACTATTCGAAATAGCTCATATTTACCCTTAAACTATATTTCGGCTCAAAACTACCCTTTCCGTCAAACTATTGGGTCAAAAGTGCTTTTCTTATTAAAGAAAGTTGTTAAATGCCATGTGGATGTCACATTGCACGCCAATAGGGTTCCAGTGCCACATAGACTAAATCCCTAAATCCTAATTACTCCCCCCCCCCCTCATTTCATTATTTTCCATAAACGATTTCACCTCTTCTCCCTCATTTCGCGGCTAGGGTTTCACAGTTTTCTTTGTGGCTGGGTTTCAAAGTGGATATTCGTAGTTGTAGGTTAGTAAACCTTTTTTCTTATTTTATTATGTTTACGATTTCAAAGCATGATAGTTAGGATTTCACAACTTTTCCCTCATTTCGCTGCTAGGGTTTCATGGCTTTCTTCGGGGCTGGGTTTCAAAGTGGATATTCGTGGTTGTAGGTTAGTAATTTTTTTTCTTATTTTATTATGTTTACGATTTCAAAGCATGATAGTTAGGATTTTACAACTTTCCCCTCATTTCACGGCTAGGATTTCATAGCTTTCTTCGGGGCTGGGTTTCAAAGTGGATATTCGTGGTTGTAAACATAATAAAATACGAAAAAAGATTTACTGACTTACAACCATGAATATCTACTTTGAAACCCAGCGACGAAGAAAATTGTGAAACCCTAGCCGCAAAATGAGGGAGAATGAGTGAAATCATTTCTAGAAAATAATGAAATGAGGGGAAAAAGAGTAATTAAGATTTAGGGATTTAGTCTATGTGGCACTGGAACCCTATTGGCGTGCAATGTGGCATCCACATGGCATTTAACAACTTCCGTTAATAAGAAAAGCACTTTTGACCCAATAGTTTGATGGAAAGGGTAGTTTTGAGCCGAAATATAGTTTAAGGGTAAATATGAGCTATTTCGAATAGTTTAAGAGTATTTGTGACCCTTTTTCTTTTAGTCTATGTGGCAGTGGAACCCTATTGGCGTGCAATGTGGCATCCATGTGGCATCTACATGGCATTTAACTTCTTCCGTTAATAAGAAGGGCACTTTTGACCCAATAGTTTGACGGGAAGGGTAGTTTTGAGCCGAAATATAGTTTAAGGGTAAATATGAGCTATTTCGGATAGTTTAAGGATATTTTTGACCCTTTTCCGTACATTATATTTTGATCGGAAAAGGGTCAAAAATACCCTTAAACTATAGGAAAAGGTCTAAAATTACCCTCCATCCATCTTTTGATCTAAAAATACTCTTCTACTCATCTTATTGATCTAAAAATACCCATCCATTCATCTTTTAGCTCACTTATACCCCATGAGAGTGACCCTTCGAATCTATAACTTGCCAACTTGGGAGATTCATCTAATACTTCCAACGAATTGAAAGCTCCATTTTTATTTTGACTTAAAAAATTTCCATAGACTTTTTGTACTTCAAACGTCACAAGAAAATTTTCCTATGCAAATCCAATTCGCTTACTTTGTTGGCTCTAAATTTGTTGACAATCATTGCTTTTATAGTAGTACAAAGATTCTAACTTTATTGCTCTTATAAATGCTTTCTTTTGTTCAAATGTAGTGTAATGAGGAGATTTGTTATCAGTTCTCTAACACCTACCTGGCTTGTAGTTTACACTTTGTTTGGGTGGTTTTTTCATATTGTTTCATAATGTATTATATTGTATTGTATTGTTTTAATAAATATAATATTTTGATATATTTTATCGTTCTTCAGTGTTACACAATATTACATATCCATTCGAATATGAAGTAGAGCTACTATGAAAAGGAGGAATAAAAGATGAAGTATAATTATTAAATAAATTTTTTTAATCAAAAGGTGGCAAGGCGACACAGATAATTATCATAAAAACTCAAAGACTTACTAGGCCAAAGAGCCAGTGTAGTAAAAAATTAAAGACAGGATGAGAAGAAAATATTAAAGTAAGGACATGATCACATCAAATCGATCGTTATTTAAAATGAGTCTTTTCATTGTTATCTAACAATTTATTTAAATGACATGATACAATAGAATTTAAGTAACAATCAAAACAAACATTGTATTTAAACTAATATAATAATACAATACAACGGGTAACAACCATCCAAACAAGGTGTTACTCTATGTATGTCGTACTCTATATATGTTACTCTATTTTTTTTGTTTTTATTTGATGGAACTATCGTTGATGGTCCTATCCGAAACAACCTTTCTACCTCTAAGGTAGAGGTGAAATTTGCTTACGCTCTATCTTCGCCCGACCCTTTCCTTGGTGGGATTACATGGCCCTATTTGATGGAATTACACGGAGTATGTTATTGTTGTTGTTCTGTTTGATGGAACACTCCAACCAATTAGAAATATGGAGCTACTCCAAGACAAAAGATTCCCAAAGCCATGAAAGTGACCTTTTGAATCTTTCACTCCCAACTTGGAGATTCATCTTATACTTCCAATGAATTGAAAATTCCATTTTTAGTTTGACATCAAAAATATCCATAGACTTTATGTACTTCATAACGTCACAACTCACAAGAAAATGGCCTCTCCAATCACAATTTGCTTACTTTGTTGCCTCTAATAAATTGTTCTTTTTTTTTTCTCAAGTAGGACTAAAAAGATTCTAATTTTGTTGCTTATAAATAGTTTCTTTTGTTGAAATGTAGTGTAATTAATTAGGAGATCTACTATCAGTTCAGTCACATATGGCTTCCTGTCCACCTTTTCAATTTTCATCAAAATATTATAGTGTTTCTGGAAATGATTGTGTGAGGCAGAGCAGCTTTTTTGGAGGAAAACCTGTTCTTAATCAGGGTGTTGGCTACTCTGTCATTCTTGGTTTTGGAGCTTTTTTTGCTATCTTCACTTCTTTCCTGGTATTCTACTTTTACCTTTCTTGTGCCAGTTTTTCATAATTTTCTCACTGATATAAGTTAAATCCTTCTTATATAATCCTCTTTTCTATTTATGTAGCATAGTTTCGCTGGAATGAATGAAGACTTTTGAAACTTGTGGTGTTAAACATGTTATATATATTTGTGTAGAAATAAAAAACTTGTCAATAGGGGTAAAATGAGAAGTTTAAGTTGAATTGTTTGAAAAATGTTATTCTTTTCGGAACAAAAAAGGAGGAGGAGATGTTGTCATATAGATTGAGACGGAGGAAGTACCTTTTAGGTGAGGGGAGGGAAGAGGCATTCTTGTCCTTGCAGCAACCTTTTCCAATTTTCGTTCTTTTTACAGACTTTTTTTGTAATTCTATAAGGTTTGGCTGGAAAAAAGATATGTTGGTTCGCGTCATACATCAGAATGGTTCAACACAGCTGGTAGAAATGTGAAAACAGGACTTATTGCAAGTGTAATTGTATCTCAGGTACCAATGTTTTGTTGTTGCCTAATGCCAATCTTGCCAAGAATTGAAACTTTTGTGTTACTCTAAGTTACAATCAACTTAATAGTAACATCTTTTGCAGTGGACTTGGGCAGCTACAATCTTGCAAAGTTCTAATGTAGCTTGGGAGTATGGAATTAGTGGACCTTTTTGGTATGCAAGTGGAGCTACTATTCAGGTACGTCTAAAATCATCCTTCGAAATTCTTGACTTCAGGAATCAGGAAGATAAATTCTTCGAGTTGTTTCTAACAGGTCCTCCTTTTTGGTGTGATCGCGATAGAGATCAAAAGAAAAGCCCCTTATGCTCATACTGTCTGTGAAATCGTAAAAGCAAGGTTTGTGGTGAACAATACTGAAAGATGAACATGATTCTGTTGTATCCATGTAGTCTATTGACTAATATTTACTCATATTTTCAGATGGGGAACTGCTGCTCATCTGGTTTTTCTGGGTTTTTGCTTCTTGACAAACATTATAGTAACAGCCATGTTGCTTCTTGGTGGCTCTGCTGTCGTCACTGCACTCACTGGTGTTAACATATATGCTGCAAGTTTTCTTATCCCTCTCGGTGTTGTAGTTTACACCTTAGCTGGAGGGCTAAAAGCTACTTTCTTGGCTAGCTATATACATTCCGTCATAGGTATCTAATTTAAGTTCTTTATATCAGCTTTACTCTTTTTCACGCGCTCATCTAAGAGAAATTTGTGGTTGTTGATTTCAGTACACGTGGTGTTAGTCATCTTTGTGTACCTAGTATACGCTGCAAGCAGTGAACTTGGCAGCCCAAGCATCGTTTATAGACGTTTATTAGAAGTAGCAAGCAAGTCAAGAAGCTGTCAAGAGCCAATCTCTCATGTAGGACAATCTTGTGGCCCTGCTACTGGGAATTTCAAGGGGTCTTATGTTACTATGTTGAGTTCAGGTGGTCTTGTCTTTGGTATCATCAACATCGTTGGCAATTTTGGCACAGTTTTCGTTGACAATGTAAGTTTTTTCTTTCCCTATGATATAGCAAGAAACTAGCTTATGGTAAGTTTCTGCAACAATTCTGATATCAGAAATATCAAAATGTTAGGGATATTGGGTAAGTGCAATTGCTGCAAGACCATCATCAACACATAAGGGCTATTTGTTGGGTGGTCTAGTTTGGTTTGCTGTGCCATTTTCCTTGGCAACATCACTAGGTCTTGGAGCACTGGCTCTTGATCTACCGATAACAGCAAGTGAGGCTAGCCACGGACTTGTTCCTCCAGCTACAGCTATTGCTTTGATGGGAAAAGGAGGATCAATTCTTCTCCTCACGATGCTCTTCATGTAAGTGCCTAATCAAGAATTACGCGTGGAAAATGTTCTGTTAACTGTCAATTACATGACTTCTTCTCTATTGGTTAGGGCTGTCACATCTGCTGGTTCATCTGAGCTAATCGCGGTCTCTTCATTATGTACATATGACATCTATCGTACATACATCAACCCGGAAGCAAATGGAAAACAAATCCTAAAAGTCTCAAGAGGAGTTGTCTTAGGCTTTGGCTGTTTCATGGGCATTTTAGCAGTAATTTTGAACAAGGCTGGTGTTTCTCTAGGTTGGATGTATTTAGCAATGGGAGTTTTCATAGGATCAGCTGTTATCCCAATAGCCTTCATGCTTTTATGGCGAAAAGCAAACAGTTTTGGTGCAATCCTAGGGACAGTTATTGGCTGTTTGTTAGGTATTATCACTTGGTTATCGGTCACTAAGATAGAGTATGGAAGAATAGACCTTGACACAACTGGTAGAAATGCACCAATGCTAGCAGGAAACCTTGTTTCCATACTTACTGGTGGAGTTATTCATGCTGTTTGCAGCTTTTTAAGACCTCAGAATTATGATTGGGAGACTACAAAACAGATCACAGTGGTTGAAAAGGAAAAGAGTGAAGTGCCACCTGAAGAATTCAGAGAGGAAAAACTCATCAGAGCCAAAGCCTGGATAGTCAAATGGGGCATCGGTTTCACATTCGTGATAGTAATTCTCTGGCCTATTCTTACACTTCCTGTGGGTAAGTCGAAAAAACTCAATCTTTCTTCAGCTTCAGTGTATATTATCACAGTACGAGTGCTCGATGATTAACTAAGTTACAAACTTGATAATGCAGGGCAATTTAGCAAGGGATACTTCACATTCTGGGCTATAATATCTATTGTATGGGGCACAGTTGGATCAGCAGTGATTATCGCTTTGCCATTGATGGAAAGCTGGAGAACAATCCAAAGTGTGCTTAATGGCATGTTCACAAATGACAGAGTTATGGGAAAATTAGAAGACTTGAACTCCAAACTGAATGCATTTATTGTAGCAATGCCTGAAGTAGAGAGGGTGTATTTACTTGAGAAAGAAAGGAGCAAGAAAAAGGAAGTAGAAGAATCTGATCAGATTGTTGCTTCACCAAGTCATTGAATTTCCAGATAAAACAAGTGTATCAGTGTGTATTTGAAGTTTAAAAAGATCCAAAGACAGTTCTTCATCCACGAGCAAAATATTCAGGCCAATACATATAAAGAGGGTGAATCTAGAATTTTAAATCTGATAGATTTCAATCTTTAAAGTGTTTAGGACTGAACTCATTGTATATATTGTGTGTCAAAATAAGGCTAGTCTGTCACAGATATATACTGTCTGTCAGACTGTCACTTTCTGCAAAAAAGTGTGAACTACATTGAGTATATTTATGTCCAGAAAATAGTGTACTTTTGTCTTTAAAAGTACATTCATGTCTTGTTTGAATTTGCTTTAATTAGTCTGTTTAAACATTGGAAGGACTCAAAATTCCATGTACCAATGCTTTGGCTATCTATGGGACTAAAGCCTTTTGGGGAGTCGTTTGATATGCGGGATAAGGTGGATATTCCAGGATTAAGTTTGAGATAAAAATTATACTTTCTTCGATTGAAGGTATTAAATTTAGCCTAAGATAAATTAGACTATAATCCCGAGATAACTTTGTCCACGAACCAAATGACTTTGCGGAAATAAATGTAGACAACATAATGACTTGTTCAAGTGACATTTAGCTACCTGATAACAATTTGATATATGTCAAAAGTTGTGATGCCAATACACATTAGGCTGCAATCTTCTCATTAGCAAAAGGTAGCATGATAACACAATTTTCCCAACTGAGTTCAAACATTATAATAAAATGTTAAAACTTCCAAAAGGGGTTTATGGAAATTGTTGATTGGTTTCATCTATAAACCAAACAATAAGACAAGAAACTCGAAAAGCAACCAACACGTTGCATTGTTGTAGTCCATCAGAACTCAATGTTCAACCATTTAGTGTAGTAGACACAGGTTTTCGGAGATATAATTCCATCAGGTGTACATACACTAATCCTAGGGCAAGCACCACATGGAATCGAAGCCATTGGTCCTATTGTTTTCGGACCTGAAGTATCTCCAACTGCAATTCTGTAACAAACAGATCCAATAGGAATAGAATGATACTCTCCCAATCCAGTACTCTTTACCTCTATAATAGCATCGTCCAAAACCATAGAGTTCAATATTTCCCCGACTTGTTGACTTGTGCAGCACTCAACAACTTTCCGTTTCTTCAAAAAGTCGTGGATCCCCTCCACAGTAGCAACTTTCATCATTCCTATAACCTTAAGGCACGTCTCTCTAAGAACAGTGATGAATTCCTTGTCAAGTTTTCCCTCGGAATACCATGCTCCACCAGTCAGTTCCTCGGAAGGTTCATACTCAACAGCCATGTAGTGCTTCTTTGCCTTATTTTGGATAGTAGGGACTTTTTTAATCAAATTCTTCTTCACCAATGAAGTTAGGCATTTATCGACAAGAGCTGGTGCGATGTTTGCCTCTTTTTTCACATCTGCTACCCAGATACCCAGATTTTTTTTACTTTTGACCACATTGAGCACTACAAGCTCAGCATCTACAAGTCCCTGAGTAGATGAATCCGGTCTTTTCCGCTTCATGGCGGCTGCTTCACTTGATCGGCTCATCTCTCTGAGCACCAGAAGAGTAAATTAAAACAAGCCCAACACATCGATAATCTCTTAAACTTGCAATTGATACAAATTGCAGTTCGAGGGTTAAGTGAAACTTATACTTGCAAATTCAACATTTGTATATATTCCGCCTTAAAATTGCAATTGGAACAAATCATAATTCAAGTGTGTGAATGAAATTTATACTCGGAAATGAGTTGTATAGATTACGCCTAAAAATAAACATGGAATAATGGAGTAAACAAATTAGAACAGAAAGATACAAAAGAGAGAGACTTACAGGGAGTGATGGAAGAGGAGTCGCCGACTCTAAATTGCTGATGCCGTCGCCGTCGCCGGTCGGACTGGTAGATTGTGGGTAATTTTGAACGGGGAGAGAGAGGGTTCAGGGGAGTTAATTTTGGGTTTTGATTCTTTCAGTTTGGGTTTGATCTTGAAACGGTTCATTTAGTGTAGCCCTAATTATCTTTGGGTCATTATACGGATGCTTATTAAATGACTTAGAAACCTGCACGCGGTTTCATTTCGTGATTTGAAATTATGAGACAAAATTAAAGTTTTGAGTTTTGATATGCAATTTCATGAGATGAAATTCCAAAAATCGCGGAAAGGTTCAAAATAATCTTTGAATTTTCACATGAAACACTAATAGTCCCTCATATTTGCAATATTAGTACACTTTTGGTCCTCCTCCAAAATTTTGCATATTTTTTAACATTGATTTTATCTATAACTTATGTATGGAATGTTCAATCATCATTTTATATAGACTTAAGTCATACACGACCCCTTAAAGTTATCCGCATATTTCATTTAGACACTCCAATTAAACCTTTTACCTATTGAACACTTTTACTTATATAAAAATTGTTCCTATTAGATACATTTTGATATAGCAAAAAAATGTAAAGAGTGTGTGATACACTTTTCATGACATGGCAAAATAACTAATTAAAAGAAGCCATGTGTCTTTGGGCTCCAAAATAATTATAATTAAAAAAAAAACTAAAATCCTAAACTATTATGTTGCTCCTCTGACTCCAACTGCCCACCTTCATCTTCTTCCCTTTTTTAAACAAAACTTAAATCTTTTAAGTTTTTCTACTTTTTTTTTAAAAAAAAAATTGTTCTTAAGCTTCGATTCAATTCATGTTTGAGTTGATTTGGCAGAAAGAAAGAGGTGTGGTGACAGTGTTTTCTGATGAACAGGAAAAAGAAAGATATTGACAATAATAGATTTAAAGAAAATTGAGTCGATGTCGATGATGGGAGGTGGGCCGATGGCTGATGAAAAAGGAGAAGAAGATGATTGCCTGAAAAAAGGGAAAGAAGATGATGGCATGGGAAAAAAAGGGAATAAGATGATCGGAGAAAGAACGGAAAGGAGAAGTGTGGATATGGTGACGACAATTCTGATTAAAAAACTAGGTGGTGTGGAGAAGAAGAATGATTGCAGCTCGAAGCTCTAGAAAGAAGGGGAATGAACTTTAATGGTGGTGACGCCGGTGATTGCGGTGGCGAGAAGGTGGTGGCAATGGTGATTGAGTCTAACAAGAAGAAGAGACGCTAAATTAATATTTTTTTAAAAAAAGATAAATCTTTTTCTTTTTGCTAAGTGATGCCTTTCACGCTCTTTTCGTGCGTGTATTACACACATCCTGCCATGTCAGCAAAAAAAGTTTAATAGGTATAAGTCTCTTACAATATAGGTGTTCAATAGGTATAAGGTTGAATTGAGGTGTCTGTGTGAAATATGCGGACAATTTTAAGGGGCCGTAGATGACTTAAGCCTTTTATATATTTAGTAGAAAAAATAACACCATATGAGAGAATGTGATAAGAAAATACCTTGTTTCGTTTAGTAGAAATCGTATTGCAGATAAAGTCGAGAGGTTCATCACGATAATTTCACATACAATAGTACACTTTTTTTTCTTTTCTTCCAACATCATGTGTTAAGATATTCTTAGTCTAGCTGCAGTAATATTTAGGGGATGATTGGGCATTCCTTACATAAAAATTGTGGACAAAATTAATGTTAAAAATAGGTAAAAATTTAAGGGAGGACCAAAAGTGCACCAATATTGCAAACATGAGGGACTATTAGTGCTCTATGTGAAAACTCAAGGACCACTTTGAGTCTTAATCCAAATATAAGGGACTATTTTGGGCCTTTCCTCTCCAAAAATCCCCCAAAAAACTTGATTTGAGAATTTCATACTTTTTAAATACAAAATTGACCCATAAATTTATATTCTTTTAATAAAAAAACTCACCTTTTTTATATCTACATAACTTTTTTTGTGAGAATATCAAAAGAGTGATGATATATTTACGGAATGGAAAAATTATTTTGACCAAAAAATTTGATCAGAATGATATTTTACCTATGTTATTTTACCTTTTTGAACATTTTTAACCTTTTAACTAAAAAATGAAAAAAAAAAACAGTTTATTTTAAAATAAAAAAGATATTATAGACTTTTTAATTTAATTTTCTGGTCATTTAACATTACCCTTACGGAATATGAACATGATAATATTGACCAACAAAAGACTTATAATAAAGAGTAGTACACTATAACTCATGTTCAATTTACTTTTTTTATTGAATTGAAGTCCTAAAGTAGGGTATTCCCAACTTATGATTTTTTGCTTATAATCTACTCGAAAAAAAGTCAATCCAAACACGAGTTGTAGGCAATCCCATGAGTCTCTGAAGTTACAATTTCACTAGCTACCATGCTTTGTTACATAATATTTTACAATATAAGTCCAAAAAAATGAAAACAAGAAAAAAGAAAAGATGGTATTCATTCTGTCTCCCTACGTTTGTCCTCACCAAGAATTCTTACCTTCCATTTTGGCTTGTTGTTGGACAATGCAAGAGGTTGGTTTGAATCTTGTTGAGTCTTACAAGGACGTCTTTCATACTGATTCTCTCTTGAGGTGATTCCGATGTACATTGTAAGGCCAATTCCATTACCACCTTAATGCAAGTCTCTTTGGATGAAAACTGCTCATCCTGTCTTGAAAATAAATTAGCATCCACTACATCCATCACTCTATCGGGTAATGATTCAAACACCCATCTCTTCAAGCTGAGTTCTCCAACGAAAAGATTGTCCATGGGCTTCTTTCTTGTAAAGGTCTCTATTAACATGATACCATAGCTATAAACATCTCCCATGGTTGACACTAAGCCTTCTGATCCATATTCTGCAAACATACGCCATATATAGCAAAATGAATCGTGTTGTTTCTTAACTACACAATGAGACAAATTAACATAAGAAAGATTTGATAACAGTTGTATACCTGGTGCCATGTAGCCAATAGTGCCTAACGTCTTCGTTTGTGCTATCAATTTATCAGCTGTCATAAGTTTGGATATACCAAAGTCACTGACTCTTGCAACCATGTCTCCATCCAAAAGTATGTTACTTGGTTTTAGATCACAATGTACAACAACAAAAGAATGACCTTCATGTAAATATTCCATTGCAGAAGCCACGTCAATCATGACCCTCAATCTTTGGTTTAAATCCAAAAAGTTGTTGTGAGAGTAAAGCCAAGCATCAAGGTTTCCATTTGGCATGTACTCTAGAACCAATGCTTTAAAATCAAGATTAGCACAACTACTTATCACCTTAACAAGATTTCTATGTCGAATGTTACGCAAAACCTCACACTCCAAATCAAATCTTCTAAATGCATCTTGTACTTCTGTGTTGAAAACCTTTACAGCAACAATAATTCCATCTTGGAGTGTTCCTTTGTACACTAGACCAAGACCTCCCCTGCCAATCAAGTTGGCTTCATCAAAGTTGTTTGTCCCTCGAACAACTTCATAGTAAGAGATCCTCTGATGGGATTGACCAATCAAATCTGGTATAGGAAGTTGCCTGCTTCTTTTTCGGTATTTCAGAAACCAAACCATGAAAATAGTTGCGACTACTAATGCTACTGCGACTGATGCAAGAACAAAAGTTAAAGCCCTCCTTTTGTTTTTTCTTTTCATGCCACCAATTCTGCATTCTGCCACATTGAATTGCGATGGTCCACACAATTCAGCATTCCCCATGAAAGATTCAGCTGTCAAATTTGCAAAAGGTCCTCCATTTGGAATCTTACCAGTGAGTGCATTGAAAGACACATTAAGATAGCTAAGTTGTTTAAGATTCACCAGAGACTCGGGGATCATACCTGAAAGGTTATTTCCGGATAAATCCAAGTATGCAAGAGCAACCAAGTATCCGAATGATTGAGGTATAAGACCTTCAAAATTATTCATCGACAGAGAAAGATCCACCAAATTCTGTAGTTGTCCCATTGTTCTTGGAATTTCTCCTGAGAATTGATTTCTTGATAAATTTAAATTGCTTAGACTCCTCAAACTTCCTATTCCTAAAGGCAGAGAACCATTGAGAAAATTGGAGGACAAACTCAGAGTTGATATACCGATGTTACTCCAAAAAGTGGGAGGAATATTGGAACTCAATGCATTGGAATCTAAAAAGAGTTCTCTTAAAGAAGAAAGATTTCCCAAACAACTTGGTATTTCACCTGAAAGCTGATTTTCCTCCAAGTCAAGTAGAAATAAGACCTCCATGTTGCATAAGCTTTCTGGTATGGTACCATTTATTTTATTTTTCCAAAGTGTCAACTTTTGCAATTTCCTCATGTTTCCCAATTCATGAGGAATTGAACCACTCAAACGATTCTTTCCAATGCCTAACCAGACCAAGTTACTCAACTTACTGAATTCAACAGGGATTTCACCTGTGATGGCGTTTCCAGAGGTGATGAATACCTCAAGAGAATCAGACCAATTACTGAAGGCTAAGGACTTTGGAAAAGTACCTCTGAATGCATTATATCCTAGTTGTATACGCTTCAAGTGCTTGCAGCTCGATAGGGAAGTAAGGAAACTTAATTCCCTCATGGAAGGATCATTTGTCAGTTCATTCCACTGCAAGTTGATCACTTCAAGCTGCTGCAAATTTCCAAGATTCATCGGCACATCCCCAATAAGAAAATTGTGGCCCAAATCAAGGAAAGTGAGTTTGGAAACATTTGAAATGGAGCTAGGAATTGTCCCACTAAACTGGTTCAACCCAAGATAAAGGCCATTAAGATTTGGAAAATTATGGGCAAAGTTAGAAGGTAGAGTTCCAGAAAGCTCATTAGCTGCAAGCGCGATCGTTTCTAACCCAGAAATGTTATAGAGAGAGCTAGGAATTTGACCTGATATATTGTTTAAACCAAGATATATTTCTTTCAGATTAACAAGTTTTGCAAATTCTGTAGGAATGCTTCCATGAAGATTATTAGCACCAATATCTATCATCACCAAAGTCGACAAATTCCCCATAGTAGGTGGAAGAGTTCCGACCAATTCATTATTTCGAAGACTTAGATGTTGAATTGCTCGAAGATTCTGAATTTCACTTGGTATATTTCCTGAAAGTTATATCACATTTTTGGAGTTGTTAGACACTTAAGAACCAAGTTCTTATCTTGTAATATAAGGAGAAATAGATCAAACAGACAGGCAATGCACACACAGACATATTTAGTGTTTTGTCAGCATAGTAAGATTGATATCAGTGTAGACATCCTATACTATAATCTCATTCCAACACAAGAACCTTACAAAAGCTGGTGGTCATTTAATCTTCCGCCATTTGACTTAAGAAAGTCCTATGAACCAGCAACTTTCACTAAAGCATTTGCGTTTCTGTTTCAAGAAAGAGATCTTAAAGAGTCAAATTAGTTTAAGATTACAAGTTTAAAAATCTTCTTTACTTTCTTAAACTCCGTGTCAAGTCAAAACCAGATAAAAACGGAGGGACTATTACTTTTCTAGAGGTTGTCACATGGACATATATATGGCCTATATTGAAAATGATTGTTTCAATAAGGGGTTGCTCTAGCAATGTAGTTATAGAAGAGGATCCCAGGTTGTTAGTTGATGGTTGCTCTTATGGTCTTTTTAAAACATTCTATGTTCGTAAAATGCTCCATATATATAGAGTTACCTGTCAATTTATTCCATCCAAGAAACATATCTTGAAGCTTTGACATGTTCCCCATTTCTCGGGGTAAATTTCCTATTAATTAAGATACAATATCAGGAAAAAATAAACTGATCAATTCAAGAAGGAAAAAAAAAAGGAAATGAGAAGTACAAGATAGTTAATTACCTGTGAATCTGTTGTAAGACAAGGACAGAGCTACAAGTTGGGTGAATTTATCTAAACGACTCGGAAGTTCACCCACTAAACCATTGTTACCCATGAATAAATATTGCAGCATTGGGAGATTACAGCACATGTCATTTGGCAAATTCCCACTTAGATCATTCAAATTCAAATCAATGATCTTTAAAGAAGAGATATTGAAGATAGACGATGGAACATATCCATATAGGTCATTTTCAGAAAGATCCAGCACTTCAAGCCTAGAAAGAAATCCAAGGCTTTGTGGGATTTCACCAGTGAGATTATTCATTTGCAAGGACAAGTACTTGAGTCTTGTTAGGCGTCCAAGTTCATTGGGAATTACACCATTAAAAGTGTTGTTGCCAAAATCCAAGAAACTAAGGAAGGAAAGGTTCCCTATTTCTTTCGGAATGGACCCTCTTAATCTTAGACTCTTGAGGTTTAGTGAGACAACTCTATGATGCCGTGTGCTACAAGAAACACCAATCCAACTGCAAACTTCAGTCCCTTGTGTCCAGTTTTTTATCAGAGTTTCATCGGGGTCATTGGTTATTTGTGCTATGAAGACTAATAGAGCTGATTCGTCAGTAAAGTTTGTCCTTGAAGCAGATATATTGATGCAGTAGATTAGTAAAAGGAGGCCTGTCATCGCGGTCCTTGCCATCATTATTTTTTTAAGAACCAAAGTATTTGATAGGGGTATGAAGGAAATTAAAATGCAAAAGCAGAAAAGAAGTTCTTAATATGCATTTCCTCCTTTCAAGTATCCAACTTTATATAATGGGCTCGCTTGGATACAAACGCCTCTTGTGTAATCCAGTTAAAACATCTTGACTTTGAATGCTAAAGGGATAAAACTCAAATATGCCATTGAACTTAACAAAATGGCATATCTATGCCACTCGTTATAGTTGGACATAAACATGCCACCGACGTTACCATTTTGGCCATATATTCCATTACCTGCTACTATCAGATTTTGCTATGTGGCATTATCTAAACCCTTCATTACTTACCACCGCCACCCCTCTCACATGGTCACCCCCTTTTACGAGTGACATATGTTATCCATTTCGTTAACTGCAGTGGTATATTTGAGCCTTTTCCCAAGGTCCCATCACATCCCAACCACTATAACACCGCAAATTTCAACATGAAAAGACATACATACTCTTCATTCACACGCTCATATGTACTTCCACAACCAGCTACACCTCATTAGTGTACACTCTTTTAAACCTGTCTTATTAAAAAAACAATTTTTCTCTTCTTCTCCTAAGCCACCGCCACATCCAACTACGGTAACACCTCAAATTCTACCATGAAAACACATACATACTCTTAATTCACACACTCGTATGTACTTTCCATATCCAGATATACCTCATTACTGTACTCTCTTTTAAGCTTGTCTTTTTTTCTTTTTCTTTATTCTGAAACAAATTTTATGTCCTTTTCCCAAGCCACCACCATGTCCCAACCACTATAACACCCCAAATTCCACCATGAAAATTCATACATACTCTTAATTCACACACACAAATGTACTTTCATACCGGCTACATCTCATTAGTGGACTCATTTTTAATCCCGTCTTTGTTTTTTTTCTTACACAAATTTGTGTTTTTCTTAAATCTTTTTAAGAGCCGTAAAGTATGTGAAATTTGTGAATGATGTAGAATAGGATAAGATTCATAATCCAATTAAATAAGAGAGTAGAGTTTATAAAATAATTGTGTTATAGTATAAGCCTATAAGGAACAAACTTGTCCTTATAAGTTTGTTACATTTATTACATAAAATCAGAATATACAGACGTTTAGATAGGAATATATATGATTCTAAAAGGTTGAATGCCATGCATCAAATGAAAAAACAGAAAAATAACATTGAACTTAACAAAATGGTTCACAAATGCCACTCGTAAAAGGGGTCAGAGGGGAGGGAACCGGTAAGTAATAAAAGATTTAGATAATGTAATATTAGGGGTATATTAGTGGGTAATGACATATGTAGCCCAAAATGGTAACATCGATGGCATCTCTATGTCCAACTATTGCTGAGTGACATAGATAGGCCATTTCACTAAGTTTGCTGGCATATTTGAGCTTTTTTTTGAATGTTCAATATTACAAGTTACAATCTTAAGAGGTGTCAAAAAGAAACTGAAAAATCAAATCACCGATAACGTCTATATATTGCCTTCGCAGCATAGTGCAACTAGATATTTTTCTCTCTAGTATACGTAAGATGAAGGTAAAGGATCTGAAATAACATAGCAGGATGAAGGTTATTCAATAGCTTATTGATCTATCACCATCCTTATAGAGGCAACTTGATAGATCCAAGTTTAGCCAGTGTATTTATGGTATATGTAAAGTCAAACTCTTTAACATGTAGGCCATATGTACTTCAACTCAATACATAAGTTCTACTCAGGTGGAAATTAGATGAATGCCATTAAAGATTGACAGTGATAGAGCAAATTGATAAAGTCTTAACCTAATGCCCTGATGACACAATCTGATTATTTGTGAAATTATTGAAGTGCAGTTGTTGTATGTTATAATCTCATAACTAAGCTGAATAGAAATACTGAACTCTACATAAAGTCTATTGTTAGGCCAATAATGGATTTGTAAGAGAAGACAAGTTCAAGTTGGGAATGACTTTTTGCAATATTACAGGACAAACAATGCATTGATCTTAATAGTTAATTAAGACCTGTATCGGTGATGAAAGTCGTAGCTACTCGAACTGGATTTAGCTACCAATTATACCAAACACCAATCCTTAATGCAATTCCAAATATCTCTCTTATTATATAAAAATAAATATTTTTACCTGTTTAAACAAATCTGAAACTTTAAAATGGGTATTTGCTACTATGTCTATGAACTTGACTTAACAGTTAGCAGCTTAGCATATATTGCAGAATGCATAGTTTGTAGAGGCAGAAATTAAAGTAAAACACACGAATTACCTCAATGGCGATCACGCAGAGATGTTTATTTGAGATCCTAACTCTGAAAATTTGTAGATAATTGATAAGAATGTGTACAATAGATCCATGGCGGTGCACAGTGCACCGCAGTGCCAGTTGTAGTGCGTTTGACATCACAGATTCCCAATTTTTCATAATTTCAAAAACCCAGCAGATTCTTCAGCAAAAATACGTTTCTCTAAACTGGAGAGACGACTTTAACTTGAAAAATGGGTCCAATTTGACTTGAAAATGGGTCAAATTTGAAGATTATCTCCTCAACTCTTAAATTGAGTTAAGATTGAATATTTATATTTTATTATATAGTATATCAAAAAACTTAATTTTTCAAATATATGGCGCTTTATTATGTTGTCGACCCTTTAAGCAACAGATTTAAAGGTGTTATATTTATCCAGCATCAATTATGTTATAAGAACTTAATTTTCCCTTATAAGATCTTGATTAATTTTCACCTCAATAGTCAATACGAATGACTCTTGAGGCAAAGGTATGTGAAAATTTTATTTTAAAAAAACTTTAGTTCTTAGATTGAATTAAGTAAAAATATAGAAATCTTTATAGCTTAATTGGATGTCTACATGAACTTTCATCTTGTTGATAAGGTTCGATACACATAATATATTTTGTGTTGTAACATACATATACACATAATATACATTGTGTTGTAAGTAGGGATGTCAATGACGCGGGTGCGGGGGTTGAGCTTAACCTGCAAAATTTTAATCCTCCCGCATAATAACTTTTTTTCATTTTCAACCCGCCCCGCCCCACATAACTTTTTTAATATTTTATTTTTCTAATTAAGTTTGATATTAAAAATAAAAGTCATAAAAATAAATTCTTTTTTCATTAAATTGTATTAATTTAATATGATAGTGACTTAAAAATTTATTTTTTAGAGGTCAATTGAAAAACATGCAAGAAATTGTATTATTTTTATTTACTATCTTGAATATTTTAGTGGATTAATAGAAATTATCTTAATAAATAATGATCTATCACTCTTATAACATGTAAAAACTTGAAATTAAATTTGAACCCACATAAAATCACATATACCCGCAACCCGCCCCGCCCCATCCCGCATTAATTTTTAAAAAAGCTCACTTCAACCCGCCCCGCATCTCACCCGTCCGGCACAACCTTAAACCCACCCCACATAGACTCAAACCTACCCCGCCCCGCATCCGCCCAACCCCATTGCCGTCCTTAGTTATAAGATAGATATACACAATATACTAAGTTGTAAACTAGCTATGTATACAATATTGATGCCTAAGTATAGAGTCTATTTAGATTGACTTAAAAATAATATTTTTTAAGTAAAAAACTGAAAGATCAAACTTAAATAACTTTAAGTAAAAAAATAAAAAGTAGGGAGTGATCTACTTTTTGATTTTTAACTTTTTTTTAAAGTTATTTTAAAGTTATTTTAAGTTATTTCTAACCTTATCAAATACATTCAGAAGCTAAAAATAAGTTAAAAGTAGAACTTTTAAGCCAATCCAAACAACCTTATATACATCTACATATATCCCTATTTTTGTAACAAAGAAAAAAAAGACAAGAACAAATGAAAAAGAAAAAATAATACACTTGTTGTTTTTTCTCATCTATCTTTCTTCTTAATTTTAGTACACTAGTAAAACTATCCGCACTTCGCGCGGGAATTTAATATCACGAAATTTATAAAATAATACTTAAAATCTATCAGGCATTAAAACTAAAACACCATATTATCTTACATACAAGATTACGTAGTAGCAAACATTAATAATGTAAAGGAAAATGAAAATTATTACATCTTATCATTTAGCCTTAATAACATAAGCATAAATTATAAATTAATGATTGTAAAAATACATACCAAGATCTGTAACATAAGCAATAGTGTCAGTGAGCCACTCAGCATGAACAAAGTATACAAATATTGAGGAGGAGGAGGAGGTGGTTCAGAATTTTCATTGTGTTAAAATGAGAGGAAATCCCTCGATTTATAGACAATAAAGGGTAGTGTGAACAAATATTTATTGTGCCTTATCAGAAATGTAACAACTATTTGGAAAAGGTGCAACCCTTCAAAAAGGTCATAGCCTTTTATAAAAGTTATAATTTTTCATAAAAGTCGCAACTCTTCATAAAAGTCACAGCTCTTCATTAAAGTCGCAACTTTTTATTAAAGTCGTATTTTTTCATAAAAATCACAACTTTTCATGAAAGGGAAGACTAATTTTGTAAATAAATAAATTAAAAAAGAATTCTGATTTGTGACGGCGCCACGTAGGCGGGCCTAAGATTTTCTTTTATATATATACATATATATATATGATTATCTATATTTATATAACATACACACGTCAAATTTTAATATTTTCCCATTTAAAAAACTTTTCAAGTCAACAAACGCGACATGAATTGACAACCCCGCGCGCGGGGAGGGTGGGGGTGGAGTGGGGAGTGGAGGGAGGACTAGAGTGTCAACAGAGAGTGTAAAATGAAAAATCGAGAAAGACCAGATCCAATTGAATATGGAAGAAGAAGAGGAGGTGATGGCGCTCACAACTTGTAGAGGTCGAAGGAGCTTCCATGTCCGTCCCAATTCAGTATTGCGGCAGTAGCTTCGCGGAAAAATCGAAGGTTTTTTCTCTATCAATAACTTTGAATGATATGTTAGGTTTCATCTTTCAAACCAGTATGCTTTTCTGGTTCTAAGCTTTCAAATTACCGGAATCCTCTGTATTGTTCTGGTTCAGATTTTAGGATTTTGCTTAAATTTCTCAAAAATTCACTCAATTATGTGAAATTACTTAAAGAAATCACTTTAATTGTGTTTGTATCAGCAAATATATGATGGTGACCTTTGCGAATTTCCACCGAACATGAATTTCTTGTTACTAATCAGTAATTTATCTTAAAACTCATGTCAAGTCATATTTTTGGTGATTGGAAGGCTAAAGTGACGTTGTAAGAGGAAACTCATACGTAGAGTGACTTTGTTGATACGAAAATAACTTAAGTGACCTAACTAAGTAATTTCACATACTTGAGTGAGTTACCCTGGAATCTGGATTAAGATTCTGTATGATCACGGAGTGTTTTCGATTAGAGACACTCTATTTGTACTCTAAATACATTTCTGCTATATTTAGGTGATCAAAGGAGTTATGTGCAATGCATTGATGAGAATAGTGGCAAAAGTTCATGTTTGTTACTTTTGTGCTTTACATGTCCAAGGGGCTTGGAAATGTTGTAGCCATATTGTTTCACTAGCACCATTAGTCAGTATTAGATGACCTTTCTAAGGGTAACCTGAAAACAGAATGAAGCACTTAGCATTACCGACTAAGCTTTGGACGGTATATTAAGACTGGTGGAGGCAATCGAGGTATTGAATTCTGCTATATGTCTCAGCAAATCTTCATGGTTTATTATCAAGCACTAACTTGATTCTCATTTACCGACGATTCAAGGTTATTATTAGGAATTAGGAAAGTCTAGGTGAGACCAGGAAAGAGGTGTCAGAAATGCAATGACTCTGAGAAATATCATGTGATTTAGTGATCTGCTTATTCAAATTCTATGTTTAGTTTATTTTCATTTCATAATTATCATGTCATATTGTGATCTTACTTATTTAAGTTCTAAGTTCACATTTTTTGTATAAATATCTGACTAAGCATAAATTTTACCAAGTTCAGAAAAAAAGCAGTGAGACTATGATAAATCTTCGATGATAACATTTTATTGAGTGATGCTTCAGAAGAAGGAAAAAAAAAACAAGAAGAAAAATGATATACCTACATAAAGAATTATTGCGTATAGAGAAGAACAACACCAAACGAACTTTCTAAAATAATTGAAACGGAATATTTACGAACTTTCTAAAATAATTGAAACGGAATATTTTCAATCTCTTAGTTCCATGTACTAGCCCAACTTTTTGTGGCCGTGAACACAATGTGACAAATCCACCATAGATCCATTTAGTTTGTCACAACATTTTGCAGAAATTGAGTAAGGATCTTCTTGAGTCGCAGAGCAATATCTTCCATGCGAATTCTCTCTTCAGGCAAATCATTTGTGCATTCAAGAGCTAATTCCATGATTGATTTGAAGCATCTCTCTTTAGAAGTAAAATTTTCTTCGTCCAGTGAAAATAGATTAATGTCCACTACATCCACCAATCGGTTTGGTAATGATTGGCATATCCATCTTTTCAAGGTGAAATCTCCAACGAATAGATCATCCACAGGGCTCTTTCTTGTAAAAGTCTCCATTAACAAAATACCAAAGCTATAAACATCTCCCTTGGTTGATACTTTACCTTCTGACCCATACTCTGCAAAAAAAAAAAGAAAAAGAATCACACGATCATTAATGAACATAATTAACGTCATTTAAAATCGTCAAATGAACTTGGTAATAACATTTACCTGGTGCCATGTAGCCGATAGTACCGAAGGTCTTGGTATGTGCTATTAGTGTCTCAGATGTCAGAAGTTTGGATATCCCAAAGTCACTCACTTTTGCCACCATATCTCCATCCAAAAGTATGTTACTTGGTTTCAAATCACAATGGACGACTACAAACAAATGACCTCCATGTAAATACTCCACAGCAGAAGCCACATCAATCATCACCTTTAGTCTTTGAGTTATATCCAAAAATTTGTCAGTAGAGTGAAGCCAACATTCGAGGTTTTCATTGGGCATGTACTCTAGCACCAACACTTTATAATCAAAATTGGCACAACTACTTATCACCTTAACAAGGTTTCTGTGTCGAATGCTACGTAAAACTTGACACTCCACTTCGAAACTCCTAAATGCATGATGCAGTTCTGTATTGAATACCTTTATTGCCACAACCATTCCATCTGCAAGTGTCCCTTTGTACACCAAACCAAGGCTCCCCCTTCCAATCAAGTTTGCTTCATCAAAGTTGTTTGTCCCTTGAGAAATATCATAGTACGAAATTCTCTTATGTACCTGACCAAATGTATCAACTAGAGGAAGTTCGGTACTCCTTTTTCGGCATTTCAGAAACCAAATGATGAAAATGGTTGTGACTACAACTCCTGAGGAAACTGATGCAAGAACAGAAGTTAAGACTCTACTCTTTCTTTTTCTTTCAAGACTTGTGACTCTGCATTGCATCACATGGAAGCGTGATGATCCACATAATGCAGGGTTACCCATGAATGATTCAGCTGTAAAATTTACGAATGGCCCTCCATCTGGAATTTCACCCATGAGCCCATTGAACGAGACATTGAAATACATGAGATGTTCAAGATTCCTCAAGGACTTGGGGATCATGCCTGTTAGATTGTTGCTAGATAGATCCAAATATTCCAATGAAACCAAATCTTCAAATAGTTCAGGTATAGGACCATCTAACATATTCTTTGACAATGAAAGGCTAACCAAGCTTTGTAGTTGGCCAATCGTGCTAGGAATCTGACCTGAGAACTGATTGCCAGATAAATTTAACATCCTCAAACTCCTTGTGTTTCCCATTTCTACTGCAAGAGATCCATTCAGCAAATTGGAGGACAAATCGAGAACTGAAAGATCTTTGTTTCTCCAAAATGTTGATGGAATATGGGAAACTAGTGCATTGGAATCTAAGTAGAGTTCTCTTAGAGAAGAAATATTTCCAAAGCAACTTGGTATTTCCCCAGAAAGTTGATTTTTGCCCAAGATAACTTCGTACAAGCTTTCCATGTTACACAAGCTAGTTGGTATAATTCCATCTAAATTATTTATCTGCAGGTAAAACTTTTGCAAATTCTTCAAGTTCCCCAAATCTGGAGGAATAGAACCTATAAGCTCATTCTCTCCCAAGCTTAACCACTCCAGGTTCCTAAAGTTACTGATGTTAGTTGGTATTTTTCCTGTGATACCACTATAAGTTGCAATGAAATATTCAAGGGAAAAGGACCAGTTGCCTGATCCTAAGGACTTTGGAAGACTTCCATTAAATTGGTTACCTCCTATTTGAACTGTCTTCAAATACTTGCAATTAGATAATGATGTAAGAAAACTTAACTCGCCCGTAGATGGATCATTCGTCAATTGATTAAATTGCAAGCTGATGAATTGAAGCTGTTGTAGCTTTTCAAGATTCATAGGTATAGGTCCACTAAACAGATTGCGACCAAAATCAAGCTGGATAAGCTTGGTGGAATTCACAATGGAAGTAGGAATCAGCCCGGTAAATTGGTTGTTCCCAAAATAGAGGCCGACAAGATTTGGAAGGGTATGACCTATGTTTGAGGGAAGTGTTCCCGAGAGCCCATTTCCTGCAAATGAAATCATTTCTAGTCCAGAAATGTTGTACATAGGCCCTGGAACTTCACCCGATAATCTGTTTTGACCAAGAAACAATCCTTTCAAATTTACAAGATGTTTAAATTCTTGTGGAATGCCACCATGTAGACTGTTCTGACCTAGGTCTATCACCTCTAGATTTGACAAATTTCCCAAAGATGGTGGAAGAATTCCCACCAAATTGTTCCGTGGTAGACTTAATCTTCGAATTGCTGATAGGTTATCAATTTCACTTGGGATATGTCCTGTAAAATATATATTAAATGGTGTGGTTACAACACTAAAACGTACAATATTGTGTAATAGAATTAGAATCACGGATAGTTCGGCAATCCTTGAATTCTGTTTCAACGTCCTCTTGAAGACGAACAATAACAAGCCTAGGAAAGGTTTTCTGTTAATTAGGGCATTTAAATTTTAACTATTGGCAACATGAGAACTATTCATTTGCTTCTGCTATTCTCTTTTCCTCTCTTCTTATATGGTAACTGAAGAAAGGAAACTTAAACTATTTGATCGGCAGTCAATTATCTATATTAAGATGGATGTGTGAGTCACTTGAGATGAGACATTAGAAACTACCATGGTTAGCAATTGGTTAAGTAGCTCTGAGACAGTTCAGTCTTACATAGATCTCTAGATGCACTGGTCTGCAGGTATGAAACTATATATGGTGATTGAATTTGTTTAAAAAAGGAACAAGGTAGATCAAAAATCACATGGGAGGAAGTTGAAAGAAAGACTGACTATATGTTAGAATCCATTTTAACTCAGCGAAAAGTAGAGCAAAATGGAATAGTAAGATCCATAAAGGTGATACCAATTAGTTGATATTAAAGCTTAATCATGTTGGTACCTCCAACTTACTCAATGTTCGCTAGGATGCTTTTAATCTTGTTAGATATTTGTATGTTAACAGAAAATATAGAGAAATTTTAATGTTAGAAAACTTAAATTATTGAACCTTGGACCGAGATGGGGACTAAATGGATTAACGCGAATAATGAGGATTCATAAAGTTGGCACAAACTAGCATTGAGCCAATGTAGTAGTAGTCATTGTTGTTTGAACATGAATAACAAAGAGCTATATGAACCTTTTTTGCTACTACTACAATTTCTAATTAACTAGAAAATATTAGACTTAGAACCAAGATACCTGTTATGTTATTCCATCCAAGATATAATTCTCGAAGCTTTGTCAAATTCCACATGTCTCTTGGCAAACTTCCTGTTAATACATATATGAACACAATCAGATAGCCTCATAACAGTGTAAAAGGATTAAATGATTCTGAATCAAGTATATATAGTCCAAGAATTGAATTAGCATTACTAATTACCTGTGAGCTGATTATATGACAAGGAAAGGTAAATAAGTTGTGTGCATTGATTCAGCTCACTTGGGATTTGGCCTGCTAATTGATTTTTTGAGAGAAATAAACCTTGCAGATTTGGAAGCCTAGTACAAAATTCCCTTGGGAGCTTCCCACTAATCTGATTAAATCCCAAATCAATGATCTTTAAGGAAGACACATTGGAAATGGAAAATGGAACATTTCCAAATAGATCATTTTCAGAAAGATCAAGAAGTTGAAGCCTTGTGAGAAATCCAAGGCTTTCTGGGATTTGACCAGTGAGATTATTCATTTGCAAAGACAAGAATTTTAAACGCCTCAGACTCCCGATTTCATCGGGGATTTGGCCGTGGAAACTGTTGTTTCCAACATCCAACTTGTTAAGGAAGGAGAGGTTCCCAATTTCTTTTGCTATTGAACCTCTAAATCCAAAGCTTGTGAGGACTAATGATGTCACTCTTTGATGCTTTTTACTGCAAGATATGCCTATCCAATTGCAAATGTGAGTTCCTTTTGTCCAGTTTTTTGACAATATTCCATTGGGGTCTGAAGTTATCTGTGCTTTGAAAGCTAAAAGAGAAGCCTCATCAGTTGAAATGTTCGATGCATTCGTAACTGAGAGGTACAGTAACAAAACTAGTAATGCTGTAATTATAGTCCTGGAAACCATTTTGTGCAACTTCTCTAGCAGCTATATATTTGTGTAGGGAATTAGGAAGTATCTGAGTTTTTCTTTTTCAAATGCCATCTTTATATACTGTGTATACTTCTAATATATACGTAATATGTTTGAAACATTCTCTTTTTTTTTTTTTTTATATGTTGGTGAACTTGACTGCAATTCATTGCTCAAGGGAAACCATTGGTTGTGGAATTCTGTAGTGATAATTAAATATAATTTACTTGGATTTATATGCCTTGTATAATCATGATTTAAGAAAAGAATAAAATCAAATTACGACTAAACTGTTGTAGTTTTAGGCTATAGTATAATGTCATCATTCAAATGTATATAACCTCCGCCGAATAGATGTTTGACCAAAGAATGTCAAATCGGCGAATCTAACATGTAATGTATGATTCACGTGAATTCAATAGCTTTTGTCTAAACCTTTTATATGTATTAAGAATTCGTTAACTTGAATTTGTGTCTGATTAAGTGAGATTCTTGCTTTTCTCATGAATTATTAAGGACATTCGTAACGGAAGGAAATGGTAAAAAGGGAGTCAGTTTGACTTGACCCAAGACTGTTTCTTAATTTGACAAAAAATATGTAATGATCAGAAACTTGAATTAGTAAATTGCATGGCATCATAGTACAAGAGGCAGAATCATTCAAAGATACTTTTGTGAGTATATAAGTTAGTTTTGTATGCACTCTATTCTTTAGAGAACATTTAATCAAATAGTTTAAGTTATAAATATATATATATTATCCATGAGAATCTTGAGAAAGATTTGCTGCATCTCTCTGTTGATGAAACAGAAATTGAAGTTCCCCAATTTTATATTACTAGACTTATTCTAACTTCTAGCAGAATCTGCAGATAGTCAATAAGTATTGTTTATATAGATTAAAAAAAAGTCAAAAGAAATCTGCATTGGATTATGTTACACTTTGAAGGAGTCTCTACCTTTATTCGGAAACTAATAATATGCATGACCATTTTTATAGATATTTTAATTGAATCTGTGAAAAAAAAGGATAAGGCATAAGTACCCCTAGACTATAATCGAAATATCAGAGACACATCTTAACTAAACTAAGGTCGTATTACCTCCTCGAACACATTTCTTAAAAAATTTATACACCTTTTGGCTTACGTTGCACACTCCGTGATTCCACATAGTTGAGGCGCATAGGAGATGTTTGGATGCCACGTAAGCCAAAAAGGTGTACAAAATTACAAAAAAAATGGGTTTGAAGGGGTAATAGGACCATAGTTTAATTAAGGTGTGTCTCTAGGATTTCGATCATAGTCTAGAGGGTACTTGTGTCTTATCCTCCCAAAAAAATAATAATAACATTCTTGTATGGAAAAAGAATAGAAAGTTATCCAGTATTTTAACAAAAATTTATCGTGTGTTTTCCAATGAGATGGTTCGATGATAGAAAAATCATTTGTTTCTAGTAGTGTATCATCACAATTGCATTTGACAGAATTTCATCTTTAATTTTTGTGTGTTTTTATAATTATAAACTCATTGGAAATAACACGATTATTTTTTTACATTAAACTTTTCAAATTTCATCATCTATTCAATTTGCAAAACTTATGATATCCCATGACAATAGGGACGGTGGGACTAGTGATGCAAACTTACCATAGTCGAAGAGTAGAATGCTAGTATAAAAAATTTATAATGTCTAGAAAATTTTTGTTAAAGAAATTTTTGTACAACTTGAACTTTAAAGTTTGAGATTTGTTTAATAATATCATTTTATTCAAAAGTTATTTTAAAATTGGTTATTGATTTATTTGAATTTCTTATATATAAAGTTCAAATTAAGAATTTGATGCAATTCAATAGTGATCTATCAGATTCATAAAATTAGCAGCATCTTGTGAGAAAAATTGTGTTGAATAGGGACTGTTTGGTTCTAGGAAAATGCGAGAATTTCTAGAGAAATGTCCATGGAATTCGAGAGTAGAGGGAAGCTAGGTTGACCATTGCGGTTCTCTGGTTCGATGCTTTCAAATCACAGCAATCCTCTGTATAATTATGGTTTAGATTTTAGGGATTTTTTGTTACAAAGTCATTTAAGCCTTCCAATCACCAAAAATATCATCTTGGCTCTAGTGACTAGTAACAAGTCAGTTTTGTGTTCTGTGGAAATTTACAACAGATCACCTTCATACTGAGGAGGGAGATGATCATATTGTCGTGGCCCGGCCCGTGTGTCTTTTAGCCAAATGCTGCAGGAGAGAATGGGATTAATACTGTAAGTATTTTGTGTATTAATACTGCTTCTATCAGCTAATATTTCATAGAAATGCTAGTGTGAATGAAATTGCAAATTATCTTGTGTATTGTGTGGTAAGTAGTTTCAGGCTCCAATCTAGTGATCATTTTTTCTGGGTAATCAGTTAACAAGATCACTTTAAGCATTCAAATTTCTGTTTGAATGACCTCACTAATCTAGAACAATCTTCTGAAGGCAGAATCCTTTCTGAGGCTGAAAATGCTCAAATGATTAACCTGCAGACACATTTACAACAATTAGCAAAGATTGAGGAAGTTTCATGGAGACAAAAGTTGAGATGTTTATGGCTTAAGGATGGGGATAGGAACACTAAATACTTTCAGAGCGTGGCTAATGCCAATAGAAGGTACAATTGTATTGATAAGCTAAAAATAGCAGAGCACATAATTGAGGATAAAAGAGGGATCAAGGAGGAAATTTTGAGCTACTCTCAGCATCTGTATACAGAAAATGAACCATGGAGACCATCGGTTAGATTTGAGAATTTAACTAGAATCTCTGAAGCAGAAAGTACTTGGCTGGAAAGGGAGTTTGAAGAGGAAGAGATTTTCTCAGTTATTAAAAGTTGTGCTCCTGATAAGGCTCCGGAGCCGGATGGTTTTACCGTGGCATTTTCCCAACATGCCTGGGAGATTATCAAGTACGAGATCATCAAAGCTTTGAGACACTACCACCAACACTGCCACATGGTCAAATCTGTAAATGCCACTTTCATATCCCTGATTCCTAAAAAGAAAGGGGCAATTGAGCTTAGAGACTATAGACCAATCAACCTTATTAGCAGCATTTACAAGATAGCATCAAAGCTTCTGGCAAACAGGCTCAAAACAGTGATTGGAAAATTGGTGTCTGGAAGCCAAAATGCATTTGTTCGAGGAAGGCAAATATCAGATGCAACCCTTATTGCTAATGAAGCTCTAGATTGGAAAATGAAGAGTGGAGAACCAGGGCTTTTGACAAAGTAAGCTGGTCATACCTACTTACTATCTTGAGGCAAATGGGGTTTGGTGAAAGATGGATAAGATGGATGAAATTCAGTATCACAACAGTCAAGTATTCTATCTTGGTGAATAGGTCACCTGTGGGTTTCTTCCCTCCCCAAAGAGGGATTAGACAGGGTAGTCCTATTTCACCATTTTTATTCATCTTGGCAATGGAAGGCCTCAGCAAAATGATTCAGAAAGCAAGTATTTTGCATTGGATTGAGCCATTTAAGATAGGAAGAGATCCGAGATCTCAAGTTAATGTATCACATTTGCTTTATGCAGATGATACATTGATTTTCTGTGGTGCTGAAAGATCACAAGTGATGCAGCTTAATCTAACCTTGTTTATTTTTTAAGCTATTTCAGGTTTACACATGAATATGCAAAAGAGCACTATCTACCCAGTTAATGAAGTTTTAAATCTGGAGGAGCTGGCTGATATCATGGCCTGCAACATTGGCTCATTATCTTCCACTTATTTGGCGCTTCTTTGGGTGCTCAATATAAATCCACTGAAATTTGGACAGGGGTTATTGAAAAGTTTGAGAAGAGGTTGGCAACATGGCAAATGCAATATCTCTCCTTTGGTGGCAGAGTAACACTTATCAATAGTGTTCTAGACAGCTTACCTACTTATTACATGGCCTTCCTCCCAATGCCAACTGAGGTTATAGAACAGATTGACAAGATAAGAAGGGACTTCCTCTGGAAAGGCAATAGGGAGAAACACAAATTTCATCTCATCGAATGGGAGAAGGTCACACAACCAAAATACCAAATAGGTCTTGGCATTAAGAACCTTGCAGCCCACAACAAAAGTATGATGATGAAGTGGCTTTGGAGATACAACTTGGAAGACGCAGGGCTCTGGAAAGAGGTCATCATAGCTAAGCATGGAAGGCTGAATCAATGGTGCACAAATATTACTACACTTCCTTACGGTGTGGGACTGTGGAAGAGTATTAGGATGTTGTGGGACACATTTGATCAGAACGCTTACTTTGAATTGGGCAATGGCTTACTCCTAAAATTTTGGACAGACAAATGGCTTGGAAATAACACTCTAGAGGAGGATTTCCCAGATCTATTTACAATTGCTCAAGATCCCAATTCTGTTATTGCTGCTAATAAAGAAGGGATCAATTGGGATTTGAGATTTAGAAGGAATATGCACGATTGGGAAGTGAATGATCTGGTAGACCTTTTTGCTAGACTACAACACTGTCACATTAATCTCTAGGCAGCTGATAAGCTCAAGTGGGGACACCAGAAATGAGTTTATACAGTCAAGGAATGGTATCAACAATTGTGCTCTAGAAACCCCGTAATAGATAACTGGCCCTGGAAACTCATTTGGAGGACCAAGCTACCACCTAAGGTAATTTTTTTTTACCTGGAAAACTTTATAAGAGGCATGTCTCACCCAAGACAACATAAAGAAAAGAAAAATCCAGCTCCCAAACAGATCCTATATGTGCAAAAAAGAGGCTGAGACCCCAGACACCTTCTTCTTCATTGTGGCCTCAGAATTATGGAGCATGTTTTTTTGTCTTTCTGGCATCAATTGGACCACACCCCTCACAGTTAAGGATGCATATGAGAGTTGGAGCCTATGGAAAGTTGACAAAGCCATCTAGAAGATCTGGATTATGATACCTGCTTGTATTTTTTGGTGTATTTGGTTAGAGAGGAACAAGAGATGTTTTGATAGAGAGTCAACTGCTTTAGGCATTTTGAAGAGTAGGTGCATTGCAAATTTGTTTAGTTGGTCCAACTTGTATCCTACTGTTAATGCAGAACAACTTCAGGATTTTACTAACTCATTAGTTTTGGCTTAGATAGTTTGTATAGTTAGCCAGATTTTTTTTTTGTAAGCTCAAATGCCATATCTTGTAAATCTTGCATCTTCTTGATGCTATTATTAATACTACTTATCTTATCTAAAAAAAAAATTGTATGGTAGGTACCGCACATCACGGTTCGAACCCTACCACATAGAAAAATCCTAGTATTTAAATGGAGAAAGGATAGAGGGGTGGGGCCTATCCTTAAATCTGTTAATAAAGTTCTACATACTACCCCAACTATTTGTGCGCATAAAGAAAAGATGTGACAATTCCACTATAGATTTCAGCACTACCATTTAGTTAGTTACAACATTTTGCAGAAATTGAGTAAGGATCTTCTTGAGTCGCAGAGCAATATCTTCCATGCGAATTCTCTCTTCAGGCAAATCATTTGTGCATTCAAGAGCTAATTCCATGATTGATTTGAAGCATCTCTCTTTAGAAGTAAAATTTTCTTCGTCCAGTGAAAATAGATTAATGTCCACTACATCCACCAATCGGTTTGGTAATGATTGGCATATCCATCTTTTCAAGGTGAAGTCTCCAACGAATAGATCATCCACAGGGCTCTTTCTTGTAAAAGTCTCCATTAACAAAATACCAAAGCTATAAACATCTCCCTTGGTTGATACTTTACCTTCTGACCCATACTCTGCAAAAAATAAAATAAAATAGAATCACACGATCATTAATGAACATAATTAACGTCATTTAAAATCGTCAAATGAACTTGGTAATAACATTTACCTGGTGCCATGTAGCCGATAGTAC